>VZUI01089217.1:0-73928 GCA_013401135.1 Cettia cetti
ATCTATCTATCTATCTATCTATCTATCTATCTATCTATCTATCTATCTATCTATCTATCTATCTATCTACCTACCTACCTACCTACCTACCTACCTACCTACCTACCTACCTATCTATCTCTGAAAAATACAACAGGGCTCACACTGAACAGTACAAGAGGAAAGCCTGTTCTGTGGTTCTGCCAGTGCCTGCATGGGCTGCCTTGGTCTTGACTGCTGCAAAGCAATTCCAGATGGTAGAACTGCATCCACTGTGAGACTGAATTTGAGTCTGAAAAACATTTGCCATCCTCAAGCTATCCTAAGTTAAATTTCTTTTACAATGGCTTGACTGCAAAATGAAATCAATGAATGTTTTTGAAAGTCAAAACCACAGCTCTTTTACTCTAAAACTGTATGGAGGTTTTTTCAATTGTACCTGAAAATTCTTTCCTCCTAAAATATTAGCTGGTTTACAACTCATATTTGTAGATCAGTTTGAGTAAAGAGTATATATATCTATAGTCTTTTTTGGAACTGAATTTAAGGTGCAAAGCCAAATTAAGACCCCAGTGATACAAATACGCATAGCAAAGCTGAAGCAGTCTTTGCTTGGAGATATTTTATTATTTAAGTAGATTGTCAAGGTCATTTATACTAGTAGATCTAGTCAAAAGATATTATATCTTAAATGCATCAGTGCCGTAAGCATGTCCCTGTCACCTTCCCTCACATCTCAAAATGAAACTCTTTCTTTCAAACTTTCTAAACTTCTTCAGACCTGGAAACCTATTTGTAGCTTTGAATGCTGTTAATGAAATTGCTCTCCGATAAATATCACAAGCTTGGGTGCTGCCTACAGACAAATATTTCTTTGCGTGGGATTTTACAAATAACAAAACACCGAAAATGAGAAAATCTTAACAGGTCCTTCTCCCAAACTATTTTCTCATTAGTACTTTTCATTCACCTCTAACATTTTCTTTGTTCTGGACATTTAACAATTCTCTACTGAAAATGCTACAAAAACAGAGAAACAAAGAAAGCCTGAATCATTTAAATCCAAAGTGGGCACATATAACATTGTTTAAACAAATCAAACCACAGGATATAAACATAAATTGTGAAGTGATCTCCACAGTTCAGGATGGCTACCAGCTCCAGCTATAGGGTAGCATTAGACTGTAACTATTTCTCTGCTGTAATTTAACACCTTTGTTATTATACATCATATTTTACAATGTCCCTGGGTGTCAAAGAATTTTCCAAAACCAGTACTAGATTCAGCTTCAAGTTTAGAAGAATCTGAATGATTTTTCTCCCTCATCAGAAACTATTATTTTGTCTTGTACCCTCACAGTCATATTGCAACTGAGCACTGGCTCAACAAACGCAGCAGCTTCAGATTGAAAGCACCTACACACTGTGCATGAAGAGTTGCTGATGGCTAATACATGGATACTTGTTATGATGTTCATTCTCAGAGCCCCTTTGACCAAAATACAGGCAAAACAGATTAAACAAAGACATATGATTTCAGATGGGAGTATTCTGAAAATTGGAGTCAGATGAATTATACATCAAGCTTTGCCAGATGATCTCACAGCTCCTTTATCAAGAAGAGGTCATCAGCAAGAAGGGGCTTATATCACTCTGTGCTCACTGTGAGGTTGGTATAGTCTCAGCTTTATTCTGTTCATGCAGTGACTAAACTTGGTGAGGAAAGTGGTCACCAGAGAGCTGGTGAGGTGCTGTCTGATCTGGGGCAATGAGTCATGGCTGAGTTGTGTTCTCAGATGGCCCCAGACACAAACCCGTGAAACTCTGGGCAAAGCAGCAGCAGCTTTTCCACTGGGTGTGAGGGTCTCTGAACTCAGGAACCACCTCGTTCACCCCCACAGGAGCATCTCCATTCCCACCACAGTGTCATGGCAGTGGTGAGACAGACATGCAGGGCTCCCTTTACTTCAATAGGCAAGACGTTTAGTGAGCACAGGGCAGTGCATACAGCAGCTATCCCTAAAGACTGCCCAACAGCTCTGGTCAGAATTCTAGCCACAGACTGCTCAGAGCAGCTGAGTTTAAAAAAAGAAAAAAAAAAAAGAAAAAAAAAAAGGGAAAAAAAAAAAAAGAAAACCAGCCCCCAGATGGTAGGATGTTGATAACTGCGACAAAAAGAAGAACATTCATTTCTTCCCCCAAAAAGAATGAACAGAGAAAGCATTGGAGTTGCCATACACAAAGCACCTGTTGCAAAGGACTGAATAGAAATCTTTGTTCAAGTTATATTTGTACCACTTCAAGTTACTTGCTTGGATTTTTTTAAAGATCAAATTCCAGAACTGTATAATCAAAATGCATTCTTTGCAAATGTAATTAATAAAGTAATTTAGGTACCTGGCTTCTGTGATCTCATACTTAAGAGTAACTGCTTATTAAGTAATTATATGCCTACCTGGTTTTTCCAGTGCAGCAGAATACATTTGGAAGTTTACAGGCATGATT
Organism: Cettia cetti; assembly: GCA_013401135.1. Classification (NCBI taxonomy): domain Eukaryota; kingdom Metazoa; phylum Chordata; class Aves; order Passeriformes; family Sylviidae; genus Cettia; species Cettia cetti. Next base: position 2,485 of record VZUI01089217.1, read on the forward strand.
GGTGCAGAGGAATGAAACCACAAGCAGAGCCAAGGAGAGAATGACAATCCTGACACTGTCAGTGGGGCCCTGGAGTGATTGCCATTATACATCCCTTACAGAGACAACAACACTTTTCATTTGCTGGAAATGCAAAGACCAGTGCCACCTCCACACTTCTCTGCTAACTTCTGCTAACTTCTGGACTGCACTGGGCCACTGGATAGGTTGACATCCAGATCATCCTCACACTCTGGAAGTGAAGCCAAACTTTCAGTGGAACTATTATTAATGTCAGCTAAATGTCTAAGTAGAAAGTGGTCTCTATCTCATCCTGAAGAGATGTCTTTTGAAAAATATGAACTTGAGGTGCAGAGAATTTCACTCATTGCAAAAAAAAGGCAAGCTTTTGCTTACAGCGGATTGAAGAGCTGCTATGGAACAAGATATATATCTGCCTGCTCAAACAGAGATATAAACAATTTACTTGCAAAATTTTACTTGGGGAAAAATAATAAAATATTATTAAAATAGTAAAAATATTTAAAATTATTAAAAATATAGTAAAATTATCCATTATGTTTCCAGTTCAAGAAGTATATTCAAATTCCTTTTATGGAAAAGGTTCATGATTTTCAACTAACAGGTTTTATTTTGGCTCTATCAGCAAGTATGTGAAGTAGGAAACTAAGTACCAAGAACACAGCAACACAGGGAAACTCTTCTGAAGGAATAAGCAAACAAAGCAGAAGAATAGTGAATATGGTTCTCTGATTCACCACTAATCACAATGGCATCACAGTGATGTCTGAAAGTAGCATTTGACAGCATTATTTTGTGCGTGTTTCAAAGAAAACTTGAATACAAAGCAAAAAGAATTTGTTATTTTTAAAGCCTGCATCCTGAACATTTGATCTGGGAAGAGCTGAGGTATCAAGCAAAGGATTAATAAGCTGAGTGAAGACCTTGCCTGAGACATTGATTCCCACTCTATCATCACTTCCTCTTGATGCATGAATGTCATTATTGGTTTCATAATTATGGTCCAAACTGATTAGTAACATTTGCTCATTGCTTTGAGAATGCCAAATGTTGAGTGTTACTACCTGTCAGACCCCTCATCCCTGACATACATCACACAAACTTGCCTCTCCCTGCTGTTTAAGAGCAGAGCATTCTTACCTCATCACCTGCCTGGCTGAGGTAATAAAGAGCCCACAGAAATGCTGGAATAATGACAGTACTTTGCACTTTCATACCATTCTCCCACCAGGAATTTCCAATGCTTCATAAACATTAGCCAAAACTCATTAAGTTCCTCTAAAGTATGATCATTGTGATCCATTTGCTTTAGAGGGACAGGCACATGCCAATGAAGAGACTTGAACAAAATTACAGAGCAAATCACTGTCAGCTCCAGTAATAGATCCCAGATGCCCAGATCCCACATCCCGTGGGCTAGATACTGGGCTGGCTATAGCATGCAGGCTGTTACCAGAACAGCCCTACGTGAGGTCCCACACACCCCAGTAATATTCTTGCCTGCCAGTCAGTAACATCTTTTGAAAGAAAAAAACAAGGAAAGATTGCTTTTTCTGGTTTGTTTGTTTTAATCACGCACAGCCCACCACATGAAAGGCACTTCAGTCATGGATATCCAGTTCCCACGTGGATAGGGCCCCCTACCCCATTTTAAACGACAACACAAGATGAACAAAACATTACCTTCCTCTCCAGCAGCAGAGTTTCCAACAGTCTCCCTTTGCCGGTCAGTCTGGTTGGAAACGGCACTTCCACTTTTTGTCCTTCGAAGAACACTGAATGCCTTGTTTATTTTTTTAAAAGATCTGCTTCTTATAGTGGAACGTTCAAAGTGTCGAGCTGCAACAGCAAGAAGAAAAAAATCAATACAGTTCAGCAGTTCTGGTCTAGAACCACAGCGTTTCTGCAGCCCTTGGTATGTGATGGGATATAACATTAGCGTCAGGGCTGCCTGTACTTCACCTTTGCCCCCGAGTCTTGCTGATATTTCAAGGCTGCACCCACCTGAATCTGGGTACAATCCCCCTACCTCAGTCCTGCACCCTCAAATTGCCACCTTCCCATCTGTTTTGCCAAACACATGAAGAAATCTCCTGTGAGTATGGTAGCCTTGGAAAGAATAGCCCTCCATCAAGACAGAATCAACAGCAAACCTGTGAAAAATACAATTAAAAGGAAGAAGCGCTGCTCTTCCATAGCTATACACATTTGTCCAAAATAAGCTGGAAATCATTAAAAACTCTTATTGAAAAAAAATCTACACCACTGCTACTACTGCCTCAAAACCTTGCAATGCTTCTAAAGCCACCAATGATTGCCAACTGCTTCATTACAGAAATTCAAATACTATTAGGTGGTAGGGATCAAAAATTACATATTCTGACTTGGGTACAGCAATACAAAAGAAAAGTCATAATATCAAAACATGTCACTCTTTTCCATCCTGCTAAAAATATCTTCATGGCTGATGCTGTTCTGTCTTTTCCAGCTCTGCATGCGAGCCAAACATTGTAATCTAATAATACAACATTCCCTCAAACCAGACTGTGGCCTCTACACTCAATAAAACTGACAGAATTTATTGAGATTCTGGTGCTCTCTTCTTGTACCCTTCCTTTCCTCACCTCTCCAAACCCTGGCAGAACAAAAGGATAATGCTTCTTATTTCCTAGTCTTTCTTCATCCCTTCATCCATTTTCCCAACACACAACTGGCAGCACACAAGCTGGGATTTCCATTTTAGCTTCAGAATCCTCAAATACATGCTTTGAACTCACCACTAACACTCCTGACTCTGGCTTTGGGCAGGCCATGTTTTTCAAACATGGCACTCATCAGAGACAGGTGCAGTGCCGCAAGGTGAAAGATCAAGGCAAAGTTTCCTGATGCAGCTTGTCCCTGACTGCTGTTATTTCAGCAGGGCCAGCTCCTCTGAACTGCACCTTCCCAAGAAGCTGGCAGATGTCCCCAAAGCTCCTAAGGCAATTCTTAAGGGGTTTTCTTTCCCTGAAAATATGTGGCAAATGAGAAACACAGTTCCCAACAGGATTTTGGGCATGTACCCATGTCTGTGGGGGTTACTTGGGCCACCAAGATTTAGTGGAGACACATTATTCAGCTATATCATCTCCCCAGCCCATCACACATAATATTTAACCTTCCAACTGAGTTGACTTACCCAAAAAATCTTTCTAAAGATTAGCAGTTTACAAGTGTACAGCTAGTCCATCTTCAGCTTGATGCTGCCCTTGGTCAAGCCATTTTATTCCACCTCAAATCTATTGGGTCACTGAGTGTACAATTTGATAAACCATGTAAAATGAAAACTTGGCTTTCCCCACCCATTTTTCTTTCCAGCAACATATATTTAACAGAAAAAAAAATGAATGTTGCAAAGGGCTAGCAGGCTCTGAGGCCATCATTTTTGGCTCTTACTTCTGTTGCGGTTGCTGCGGTGCAGGTCTCCGGGGCTGCTGCCCAGCTGGCTGTCCTCTGAGGTGGGGCTGAAGGCCGGGTTCACCAGCCCTGGCTCATCTGTCATTAAGGCGATGGCTGCAGCTGCTGAGAGCTCAGGGCCCAGGGCAGCCACGGCTAAGCTGGAGCCATGGTCCGGAGAGCAGTCCTGGGAACGCCTCTTCCGTTCCTTGGTAAGGCCATAGTGGGATGCTCCTTTACATCTAAGAAGAAGGGAGGGAAAGAGAGACATGATAGCAAGTTGTGTTTAAAGACTGCGTACTTATGGAAATTATCTGGTTCCAAGGAATCATTCGGAGTACAATCTGCGATGATCATGGTGACCAGTGAAATATGGATCATTAGTGAGGGGGGAAAATGCCACTATGTGCTTCAAAGGAGGTGAGTTACCACCTTACATGGGAATAGTACTGCTGGTCAAGGAAAAATAGAGAGCCTCAGCCTTGTGTGCAGTCATATGTGTATAAATAGTTACTGTGGTTGCAAGAGGACAAGAATAGCAGGTGGCTAATTAAGCCAGAGGCTACAATCTCTAATTTCCTACTTGCCTCTGATTGACAAAGGAGAGCAGGGTGAGGCCTGACAGCTTCTCTGGGTCTGCTAGTGAAATAAAAGGCACCTTACCCAGTCCTGCCTCCCGAAAAGCCCTCCCAGCCACCAAGGCAGTGACTTGTGAAGCAAGGTACTGTGTCTGTAGAGACCAGAACAAACATTAAAGGGAGGGCTGCAGGTGGGAGCTGAACGCCTGGGGGCTGCAGGAACCCAGGCCCCACATGGTGCCTGTACAGACCATTTACTACGTGAACTGCATCTGATGAATTGTTTTCAAATTCAGCCACAGAGATGAAGTTGCCAACTCTGCTATTCCAGCTCATTTGAGACACTAAAAGGGGCAAGGAAGAGATGCAAGTGGGGTTAGGGTGCAGCCTCACCAGAGTCAAGGAGGGAGTGCAAAGCTCCCACCAAGGGGCTGAGATCAGGTCCTCATGCCGAGGTCCTTGGGCCATCCTGGGACTTCACCAGCTTGGGGACCACAAGGCATGTTCTAAACTACTTCTGGGGGGAAATCCTCTGTTTCTAGTGGAGAATTGCATGTTCACAAAAGAGCTGAAGATACAGGATTATAAGGGGAACTTTACAAGCCTGATTTGAAACAAACTTAGTTATGCATCCAATTATCTGCTCTGGATTCATTCTAGACAGCAAAGGCAGGACCATGCATGGCATTTCTTTTTTAAGACTCATGAAAGAAAGTCACTTGAATGAAATGAAAGGTCGCTATAGTCTTCATGAGTCAGTATTCAATTAAAGCTATAAAATAACTGGAAAGACAGAGTGACCAAGGACACAGCACCTGTGACTTCACCAGCAGCCCTTCTGCCCAGTGCCCACCCACTAGAACCACATTCAGTGCATTAAAAAAAAATCTGTCTTTTAATCATAATCTAATGAGCTTGGCCTACTTTCAGTTACTATTATCCCTTTCTTCATAGCGCAGGCTAACTAATGACTTTCATGATAGTGCCCTGTAGGACAAACTCACAGAAATAGCTGCAGAAACCCTTAGGGATAGAAAGCTCTTCGTAATATATGGCATGCACAAAAAGCAATGCATAATACATACAGTACACAATGCTAGTGGGTTAAGTGTCACGAAAAGAAGACTTGGAAGAGAAATTATCATGAAAGCAGTTCCTGAGACAGAAAGGTGCTATGAGGAGATTCATAGAGCTCTCTGTATCAGCTTCAGAGCAGCAGTTTAATTTTTATCATGGTACTGACTTTTGATGACACAATTGAATTAGAACCTATTTTGGCACTAGATTATGGTTTACCATCACTGCATGCTGCTTCTGACAACTTTTATCTTAAAGAGGGGAAATATACACAAACCAAACTCTGTCATATTGATGCAACTGTGTAAGAGTTTTTGTATTTGCTTTAAGGCTTGGATAGGAATGGCTGTAACAGAAGTTATTTCTGAAACTTTTCACAAGCAAAATGAGGCATCTCAGAAGAAAACACTCTTACGGAAGAGAAGGTTGGTCAAATGCTTCAAAAGACCAATGAAAAGCTGTTTGAGGTACCCACTGAAAGGCAAAACTGCAACAGTAATCATGTGAAGAAAGAAAGAGCTCTCCTGACTCTATTGCATCAGGTATTTTTCTATTTCCTTCCAGATTTTCTCACGCCCCAAAACCCCTAAACCATGGCAGGATGCTCTCCTTTAGATTTCATGGGAAGCAGAAGCACAAAGGCTTTTCCCTCTTGCTACTAAACCTCTTCAACACAGTGTTTTGGAAACCCATCCTTGACATCTCCCTCTTTCTGGAGGAGATTTTCAGATTTGCTAATCCAGCCTATGAATGCTTGACAAAATAGTTTAAAAATCGTTTAAAAAACCAACACAAATAAGTGGCTTTGGGAAGAACAGTTTCCTGCTCGCAGAAGACATTCTCTGCTTCACAACAATCTTGCAAAAATTCAGAATATGATAAGAGATGTTCCTACTCCTCCTCGTTTTATTTCATTTGCCTGTGTTTTTCCCATGTCAGTAGTTTCAGTGGCTGATACTAGAATACCAGCTTTGTGAATGGGTTCTCAATGAAGATTTTTTATTATTTGGTAGGTTCTATGAAGATCAGTGTGGAAATCAGAAGTGGCTCTGCTCAAGGATCCCTAGCTATTTGGATTCAATCACTGCCTGTTGCCCATCTGCAGTTCACTGCTACAGCCTTCCCTTTCTGTGGAAATCCTCATTTGCTGCTGCTGGCTGCACTGCAGACGCACATCAACAGCTTCATTCCAACAGCAATGAACAGAAGACAGCTACTTTGAATGTAGGGAGGACTGACACAGTTTAAGATGTGGTTTATTGGAGAAGACAAGTTGTCATGATACAAAGCACAAAGCATATCTTTCGAGCTCTGCCAGAAATAGTTAAAGAAGAACCAGAGCTCTTCAAGTATGATCACTGAAGCTATTTCTTAAATAATTGTGGCAGGCATAAATGAACACAAATCAAGACCTCTTTCTTCAGATTAACAGTGTCCTTGAAGAAGAAAAAAAAAAGTCCCAGGACCTCAAACTTGTAATAAAATTTGCAACAGCATCTCTTCACTTTCATTGTTTTGCTTATGCTGACACTGCTGTGATAACAGAAAACAGAAGAGACGACTGTCTAAGTGGAATCATATTTATAATGTCTAAGCTACATTTTTCCATATGGTTGGATTTGGCTCCCAGAAAAGAGAGGAACATAAAACAGCTACATGCCAGTAGTAATTAGCTCTCTCATTGTGAGTATTAATCACAATGTCTGATTTGCAGCTGGAAGAGTGGGATACCTGATTAACATATCCAGTCAGAAAGTGAACTCAACACTGTCTGCAGGCCAAGGTGAACTACAGATTTATGTTCCTTCTCAGTCACACTGGACAGCCAGTACATCCGTATGATACTGAAGCAATTTAAAGACCAAACCCCAGAGAGATAAACAGACATGAATAATGTGTGCTGTACAGTTTGTGCCATTAAAGTAGTGTCACTAGGTGCATACAGGAAACTGAGAAAATAGTTTCTTCTGTTTGCAAAGCTTCTTTTATGAAGCAGATATCTACTGCCTGAAATTCTGGCTGTATAAGCTAACCACTGGGCGGTATGAGAGCAGTGGTGGCTGCTGAAATTTCACCCAGGGCTGTAATTCTGGCTGGTATCAACATTGGCAGCCACAGGGCAATCTTTGCCCTGCACCCTGTTCCACACTCAAGGGAGACTCTGCACTCCAGGCTTCAGGAGCAGCACATCCCCAGAGCTGGAGCAAGGCGATCCAAAACCCTGTGGCCGCCCTAACTTGGTCCTTCCATTTGTAAAAACAACCTTCAGTTAAACTCAAGACCAACACAAACATATCCATGTCATTTGAAATTCAAATTAAAACAGTGGTTTAAAAAGAGAGTTCTCCTTGCAGCATCCTGACTGGCACAGCAAAGGAGGAATTGAAAGTAAGATTGACCTCAAGGATTTCAATTGCCCAGGCTGACATAGGGAAAAATGTAAAGCCAAAACATAAGCAAGGACACCTGCACGGATTTTTTCACAGATTTAGTGATCTAAATAAAACAATTCCACCAGTAAAAGATATATGTATATGTTTGCCCATGGCAGGGGGACTGGAACTAGATGATCTTTACGGTTCCTTCCAAGAGAAACCATACTATGATTTATAATGCATGTGTTTTTAAAAATACCTGGCTTTCTGTATCACTTCATAATCTCTGTCTGGACATAAAACAGGAGAAAAAAAGTGAATCTGAAGAATCACGGTAGTTGTGACCCAAGCCTGAAACAAACAAACAGAGCAGGAACCCTCCCCTGCCCAGTTCCAGTAGTGTTATCTCAACTTAACTTCCAGCCCCACTCATATTTTGGAACTGTTTTGCTTTAGTGCAGGAACAGCAGACACATTATCCTGATCGGGGTAGACAAGTATGTTTCAGCTATGGTCTCACTGCAACAGCCTCATCTCCTGAGTAATTTGGTCCTAACACAAGCTGGGATCCAAAGTATCAACAATGTGTACCATACTCCTGTCACACAAACTCCCTGCGTGCTCTAGCACCCATAAACTAATCCAGTGGAAAGGATGATGGAGAAACCAAAGCTAATCAGCTAGGAACATCCTGGATAACCTGGCGCTGACAACCTGCTTGTGAGAGGTTCTGCTGCTCCTGGGAAGAAAGGAGAGATGGGGTTTACCTGGAGAGGTTGACTCACAAGATGTTGACAATTCCTGCCACACAGGAACCATTCACACCATGTGTGCATTAGCAGTGACAGTAGTCCAAATATAACCCAAACACCAACCACATGGATTTCAGGCCAAAAACTGAAACTCTAAACTTTTCTGAGACTCCAGAGATAAGATCAACTCTTCTGGTCTCACTTTTGCCAACAGTGCACCAAGAAATGGAGTCAAATATGAAAAAGAAGCAAGGCACCTGAACTCTCACTATATCCCATGTTACAGATATAAGCTAAAAGGCAGCAAATACATGACCTCCCATCAAGTCCAACAGTACTGGTGATTAAGAGGTCAGAGACACCAATATTTTTGGCAGTGATGTTGACCACTACCCTGCTGCTCTTTGAACCTGATGACATTGTAACATCTTTGCTCAGAAAACTAGCTTCTGTGAATTCAGGTCCTACGTACAAAATTTCTCTCTTTTTTTTTTTTTTTTTTCTTTTTCTACTGTATAAGGAATACAATCCTGGAACAGAACACTTCACAGAAATGACTTTTTCCTTGGTAATTCTGAGTTCCTGCAAGGATTAACTATTTTGTGAATGTTGCATATGGAAAGAAGCTTTGTAAGTACCCTTTTTATTTTAATGCTGTTTCTTTTCTGCTTTTTAATAAAGAACTGTCTCATGTCAAGAGCAATCCTCAAGCTACTGTAATCATCAGCTATGGCTAGGAAGGTTCTGCCTACATTAAACCTTACTCAATACTGATAAAGAAGGGAATAAACCACGTGAAAAACAAAGCTTAGACTTCTGGATTACAGTTTCCAGTGAACATTTGCTGAAAAACAGGCTGCAAAACCCATATCTAAGCAGGCAACTATAAACAGGTGGATCTGCACCTGCACTATGAATTTCATAATGCTAGCAATATTTCCAGGTGCTTGCCACTGCTGTTCTGTTCACTCTGTACCCTGGCATTGATGCACTCGGGTATTTTCTCCCTGATGATCTCTCAGTGTCAGAGATTTACCATCTTGTTTGGGGGGAAAAAATGCATATTTTTCACTAAAGTGGGAAATTGTCTCAGTCACTACTGCTCTTTCATTTCAATAACGCTATAAACAAAAGCCTTTTAGAGGCAGCTTCCTGACACAGGGGCATCAGGGCTGGCTGGGAGGGCAGCATGGGCCAGTGGCATGATCCCTGCTGCCTCTGGAGGGCTGGGGATCAGCAATTCCTTCCTACGGTTCCATAAACACTGCTCTTCTCGGTGTCAGCACAGAGATAGCTATGATAGAAGCTAAGATGAGGCAAATGGCTTCTCTGTCTAGCTGTCAGAGAGATTTTCTCATGTTACTTGCTCTCTATTGTCAGCCAGAGGCCTTTGCTATAGTAAAAGCACGTAATAGATTTAGTGGTTCCGTATTTCTGCATTACTAGTATCTAAATATTTATAAAGGTCCTCATAACATTTATTGTTTTAAGCTAAAGTTATTTAACTTAAATACTTTCCCACAAGATAGGAAAACCTCTCACATTTTTATCTTTTTCAGTTTAATTTCTTCATATTCCTGTTATGTTTTCCTAAGGGTTTTTTCCACACTTTTTGTATTAATGAAGACATCACAATTCAATAAATTCTGGAAAACTACCTTTCTAGCAAAGCCTAAAATTGTGCTTTGTTCTGTCTGTAAAGATCTGACCCCAGGGAAGGGCTGTCATTTTCACAATGCTTTTGCACTAAGGTGCTGTCAAACAAAATATATTTGTGCATTATATAAGGAATGTGTGCAGGAGTATCGGTATACTTATATTTCCACATCAGCTGCTCTGTATGAATTTGGGTCCACCACTACAAAATAGACTTATGGTTCTCATAGATTTAAAAAGTAAGATTTTATAAGTATACGAGGAAAAAAAAATTGAGAATTCTTGATAATAATGATTTAGTCATCAGCTATAGTGACATATTCCCATTTCTGTGATTTTTTTGCTGAGAAGAAGCAAGCATGCCTGTCATCATGTTTCAGGCCCTTGAAAGTATTTTGCATTGACAAAGAACAGAATTGCAGTTCAGAATTCAGACCCCACAATTTCCAAAACTGCCAATGGACAAAGACTTGGAGTCAGACACAAACTGAACAAGCATTCAATGAAAACCAAATACCTATTTCACATTTGACTGCTCATACTGAAAAAAGGGGGAAACCTCCATATTTCCTACTAGTTTTCAGGAGAATTGAAAGAACTTGAAACACATTATTAATCTTAAATATAATGTAGAACTTAAATTTCATGTGAATGATGGCAAAGTATCATCTAACATGAAGTCATGTTTGTTTTCCCCTTCTCTTTAAAAGTCAGAAAGTTGTATTTCAACCACCATCTTGAGCTTCTATTATGAAATGTTTTAAAAGGCCCATTAGCATCTATTATGGGAACAGGGAATTGGAAGAAGCTGGAAAACAATATGAGTGGCTTGCAATTGCAGACCAAAATCATGGCTGGTATTATTGTGCAATGATCCCAGTTATTGTTGGGACTAAGTACAAATTGTTGGTCCAGATCATGTTCTCTTTCTCTTCTGACACTTCTTTCAGGCCATTATTTTGTCACTGATGATTTTGAAACCACAACTGTACTGATTTTTCTTCAAGGTGGGATTATAATTTCAACTCCTACTCTTAAAGCAATCCAACAAATTTCAGCTGTTTTACATGCAGGAAAATGGAGTTGTAAATTGCTAGAGGGAGCTGAAATGGGCCAGTTGACACCCAGGCTGCAATTTCAACTTTTTTAAAAGGTCAGCACACCTTGTTTTTGCTTAAAATAACTACTTCTTTAGAGAAGCCAATATTCACAATTGACTTTGTGAATATTTCTTTTGCTTCACCTTCTAGGCCCCTTTCTCTGTGTTCAAGTGACAAATGCTCTAAGAATGCATAAAGGCATCAGCAGACTCTTCCCACTGCTCACATAAGGCATAGCCTTGAGTAGCTTCTAGAGCCTCTACCTTTTCCAATAGTGCCTTTAAATGTAATGCTTGTGGAGCACAAGTAGACCTGGAGCTAAAAAAGTGAGGAGTTAAGCAGGGTGGAAGACTGCAGTCAGTCTGTTATTCATTATTTACTCCTAGATTACAAACAAACTAATTTGCCTAAATTAGTCCTAAACAAACATTTGTCACCACAAAGAAGATACTGGCCAGATGTACAGTACCAGAGTGATCTTGTGTGATACAAAACATCAGTATCTATTTATACTGAACTTAATTAAAGACTGCAGCTCCCAAAGAGTGATCTACATATCTCATGCAATCTACTCAACCAGCTGACACAAGCAAGGAAAACAGGTAGCACACTATCTCCATTTCCTGGTAGGTGCTCAGGTACTGACACAGCAAGGAGCCTATGAGTACTTAGGAGATTCAGAGCAAAATAAGGGAGAAAAACAAGACACATGGGACTAGCAGTTTTGAGCTGGTAAGAGACTGTAAACCTTGCTGATGGTTTGTAATACTTATAGTATTCAACACATAATACATGATTTAAACCGACTAATCCTGTCCAAGTGCTGTATTAAGGTACTGAAGCACCAAAAGCTCTTCTTTACTTCAGCAGAAGTGGAGCTTGATGAAAACTTTACCAAGTGCTTTCATCACCTTTCAGAAGTGTGTCATTACCTATAAAACATACTTAGAAGATTCAGTTTTTACCACTTAAAGAAGTGTCAAACTTGAACATTTTTCCAAAAGAAAATGAGAAAACACAAATTAGAAAGAGAGTTTTCTTCATGGAAAATGTAGGTACTTAGCAATAGTTGCACATTCTTTTATCTACTGAAGTTGTGCATGAGGGAGCAATCACATTACACAAGTAATGTGTATCAGTTGGATATTTAGAAAGCAACATAAGACCTGCCATGAGTAGCTCTGAGCTTCATATCTGCTTTTCAAGTCCATCCAAGACTACTCAAAGAACTAGCACTCAGCCAGAAATCTTGACTACTGATTTTGTCTCATACTAACAAAGTAATGATACTACAACCTTTTTACATTAGGAATTGAGATAGTATATAACAAAGCCGCCACAAGATCACTAAAAATATTCCTCATTTAGAACATTGACTAAAAAATGAGCCTAAGGAAAGTCACAGCATATATACACAAAGGCTCAAAAATTGCTGCTAAAATCAGGTTATCTGTGACAAAAATAACAACTGTGAAGACAAAGGAATTCTAGAGGCATTGCAATGCTCTTTCTGATAGTACCACACAATCCAATACACTACATTTTTCAAATTATGTAGGTACATATATAATTGATGTTAAGAATAAGCATTCAATCTGTTGATTCATATGCTTTTCACATTTATCGTTCACATGCTTTTCACGTTTATTGTTTGGTCTTTTGATCACCAAATTATATTCAACAGGTATAACTAGTCTCCTGGAACTTAATATCTCAGCATTGTCTTCCCCTCCTACTATCCCCACCTATGCTATAAAAGCTCTATGATGCAGTGAGCAAAATATGTTTGCAGTGGGACAAGTGGGGTTGGTTTTTTAACAAGACTGATGGGATCAGCTTAACCTGAATTCTTGCAGCTACAGACAGAAAAGCCTGACAGACAGAAACTTTGTATTTACACATACTTAGCATGCATTCATTTTTAAAATAAAACTAATTACAATATCTGCTATGTCACAGACTCAGCAAGCCAGCACTACTGAGAGCAGGTGTGAGACTTCTGTTGGCAAAAAGAAGTAACACATGCCCATAAGTCTCGAGATATAATAAAAAGGGAACGTTGTGTTCAGTTTCAAGGTGTTTTCAACCCAAGGCTTGGGTTTACTACTATGTTCTCCGCTGGAATTTGAAATTATAGGAAATAATGGAGCTACATCCAACAAATAACCAATGCTGTCTTTATACCATCTTATTCACAGAACAGGCTGTGGACAGGCATCCACAGGTCTAGCTCTGGTGGCACTTGTCTCTGACCACTGTGACCCATAAGTCACATGAGTCAGCATGGATATCTAAATTATATTGCTAACATATCTTGGTACATATCACACTCTAAGCACATCTTTGCTTCCCCGTAAGGAGGGTCACAAAAAAGGAGGTCTCAGCACACCTCAGCGGTTGAAAAACCACAGAGATCCCTGTCAGATGCCTGTCCTAAGCAAATGTCTCTTTCAGTACAACTAAGTAGCTTCTTAAGATGTCACGAATGTTTCCCATATTCTTCTCAAATCCAATGTCTAATATTCAACAAGAACCCCAAATCAGCCCTATTAGTAAACTGTATTGCAGTCTTCTCTTTTGCACATATGATTAGAAGAGGGTGGATCAGAGGGACATCCCAAGCCAGTTTTCAGAACAAATCCCCCCAGACCCACTGAGCATACAAAAATCTTCACTGCTTGTGTTTTATGGGTTCCACCCTGTTGAATATGAGATATTTCAGTGAGATATTTCACCAATCCATTAAAATAAACACACATTGTAAAAACATTTAAGGGCTTCAGAAAGTCCAAATCCAGCCACAGCACAAGTATGGCTGGAATGTTGTTTATAGTCTCCTGAAAGCTCACATAGTAGGAAATGCTCAGTTATCCTGTAAAAATTGTGAAAATTTCTTTTTTTTATGAAACACGCTTTTATAACAGAGCTATCAGAAATACTTTTAGCCTGAATTCCTTTACTCAAATCTAAAAAAAAGCCCAATCCACTCGCCCTTCTCCCCACATAGGCACCTACAGGCAGGGCTGTGTTCAGTATCATGGAAAGCACCCAAGACAGCAGTGGTGTGGCTTCTCTCCTATTGTATGCAGACCACTGTCAGTTCTCACTTGGCAGGAGAGACTGAAGGAGCTCACACCCTCACACCTCAGTTTTCAGGAGTGCTCTAACCACTAAAGCTCAGGTTGGGATAAGGCTGATTTCTGCTCCTCCCATTGAAGCTTATTCAGAGAGATGAATTAAGCAAGAGAGAGACCAGTGCTGCATCCAAAAATAACCTGGCACATAGGGAGGGAGAAACTGAGTCCTCCTTCAGAGCCTGCTGTGGCTTTTCAGTTGAATTTGAGAGAGGTTCACAGGAAAGGCACTCTCCTCTTAGCCCAACCAGTATCTTGGGTAAAGTCTGGCAATACCATCAAGGCACACAAGTATTCGCCTTAGAGGCTTCAGATACAGACTGAGAACCTCTCTGGAAAAATGTGTATTGTTTTCTCTGATCACAAGGATATAACTGGTGAATCAAGGCATAAAACACAAAGATTAGAGTGCAAGGAAGGATTCAAACTTGAAAGCCCTTAAGGACAAAAGATGCCTTCAGAATTGGGCACCATATTATGGACAATACATGATGCATATCCCTGACAAAGAAAAGTACCATAAAATCATAGAAGAGCCTAAGCTGGAAGGGACCCCAACAGATCATGTTGTCCAACCTTTCATGGGAGAGGAAGCCTAGATGAGATTATCTAGCATCCTTTCCAAAACTTCAAGTGATAAAACTTCTATCTGAATAGAGTAACCGTAAGCATCTTGAAAACCTTAAGTGATGGGAACTCTACTATATCCCTTGGGATGTTGTTTCAGTGAACAACTGTACTCACTGTGAAAAAAAAATAGGAGGAGAAAACAAGTTTTGCTCTGTACCTTCCTTTAAACCAATTTTTCTCAGGCTGTTGCTCCTTCAAATTCCTTAGCTTACAGATGTTATATGTCTCTTAAGGTTTTCTTAGTCACTTTTAGTCTCTCAGATTTCATGCTATTTTTGCATTGTATTAATAAGAGAAGATCATAAAATGGTTTAGGTTGGAATGAACCTAAAAGACCATCTAGTTCCAACCCCACCTTCCATGAACAAGGTCACCTTTCACTAGACTAGGTTGCTCAAGACTTTATCCATCCAGCCTGTCCTTGAACACTGCTGACATCCACAACCTCCCTGGGCAAGCTGTTCCAGTGTCTCACCATCTTTCCAGTAAAGAATTTCTTCCTTATATCTAACCTAAGTTTTTCTTCTTTCAATTTGTACCCATTACTCCTTGTCCTAGCACTAGAGTCCCTGGCAGAGTCCCTCTCTGGCTTCCCTGTAGGCCCCATTCGGATACTAGGTGTTTTTTCTCTGCTCTTTTTTCTTTGATTATTCGATTTTTAGAAAAACCCATTCAGGATAAGAGGCAGTCATTTCATCCTGTCCTGTTATGAAACACATTAACTTTTCTATTTATCCAACTAAAATACTGGAAACAGAATAAAAAAAACCTCCAAAATGTTCTTTAGGAAGCTGCAGTTTCCTTTTTACAACACTGTAGCCTTGGAAATTTCAATATTCAAGCTCTAACGACTGGTCTTGCTTTCAATATTAAAATATAAACATCATGTGTACAGCTGGGCACCTGGAACATGGTGGGAAAACCTGAGCAGCAGGTTTGGAGTACCTAACCTTGAGCATGAGCTGCAATTATATTTCCCTGGGTAATACAGGACAGTGGCCTTGCTCTTGCTGTCCTAAGAGAAGGAACATCCTGCCTGACCTTGCTGCTCCCACAAAATGGGTAGGGGCTGCTGTGCGACAGCTTGTCCTGAAATGAATCCAAACCGTGAATTCTCTGTGACAGTTTGTGGCATCTGGGTGACTCAGACAGCCTCTGTGCCTGAGGCTGTTCCAGCCCAGGCTGTGATTTTGTTAACGTCACAATTTAAGTAGACTTGGGTCTTGTTAGCAGTAATGATGGACTCCCTGAAGGAAAACCAAGGTGGCATTGGAAATGATGTCATTTCATTATCAGCTCTGAGATGGGGATAATTACATCTGTCTTCTTCAAACCGAGATGACCCTGGTCCTTCAGAAGGCAGCCGGCAATCTAACTTCCAGCAGCATGCTCATGCCATGCCTCATCATCTGCTAATTTTCATATCAAAGGCATCACTCAAGGTGACCCAAACCATCATCACAATACAGGATTTCCAGATGGACACGTATACTAGTGTTCGGTGGACAGCACTATGCTGGGGGCATTGAACATGTCTGCAGCCCTGAGACATACATAAAACAAATCCTACTTTCTTCATTTAAATATAACATTAACAGCATGACGTTAATGCAAGTGGCTTGACAAACCATATAATAGAGAATAGTCTTACAGATACAATGAGAAATTTCCCAATGGTTACAAAATAACCACCTCAGCCTGACATGGACACTGAGGATTAAAAAAAAAATGGGTAGGCAGACTAAACAAAATTCGTAGTGCATTTAAATATTTATATTAGAAATTGAGACATGAGTTTCTGTCTTAGACCAGTGTTTGGCAGTTTACCTATCTTCAGCCTTTGAACAACTTCCTTAACTGCCCTGAAGCAAGTTTGCTTCCTGAAGGGCAAAGCCAGACACTCAGCACTGTGTGTTTTAAAGTGCAATACAGACAGGAAAGGAGGAAGAAGAAAGGTAAATAAATACCTGGCAATTAGTGATTGTAAACAGAGCAGCCTCATGACAAATTATTTGCTTTTTCTTTAAAAGCTAATTGAAGATGCTACAGCACCATGTTGCAGGGTTTTCTGAGTACTTAGATACTGGCATTAAGATGACCTTCCAAAATGGAGCACCAAGTATTCTCTAAAGGTTAACTACATTCAGTTTACAGAGGTGGTGCTGCTTCCTAGGGGTTGCCTGCAACAGGGAAGTACAAGATTACTGTGGTGCATGTGGAATGATGCCTCAGGCATGCTATGTATATTATATGTGTAGACACATACATCTTAGAATAACTTCCCTGGAGATATCCCCATTCCAGAATTAAGAACATACACCAGAGAAGCTATTCTAGAATAAGAAGAGTATTGTCACTTGACACTCAGCTTTATTATGGATCAACTTCCCTGTGTGTTCAAACCACCTTTTTAGGATAATTCCTGCCCTTTCTTCGCCGCTCTTTCTTCTGGACACTAAATATCTCATTGTTCAAGTCCTGGGTCTCTTTGAGAGACAGGATCTACCCCTCAGTATGCCACATCTTGAAAACTGGTTACTAAGTTTGCTTTGTTTAATATGTAATAAAAAATCCTGTTTGCTAACTATGTTTTCTTTAATGTCTCCTGCAACACAGGATTTGTCTCTTTAAACTACCATAGCATAAAAAGCAGTAAGAGTTAAGCATTGCAACAAAGCCCTAACTGTAGGAACAGCACTTTTATTGCCTTAGCATCTCTAGCAAAAAGGAGAGAGGGGAAAGAAAGTAACACCCATTTACTTTCTAAAAGCACAAAAGAGTTTGGGACTCCAAACATCCATGTGTTATTAAATAGGTCACTGCATCCGCATGTTGCTAAAGATGTAGAATCATGAGTCACCTAAACTTCTGTGCTCAGCCCTGGACCTGACAATTCACCAATGGCTTGCAAGGGTGAGGACCATTTCTCTGCAATGTGACTTTTTTAGAAGACCTGGAAGAAACACTCTTTGCAAAGCAGCCAGAAGGGAGGGGAGGATAGCATCAGCAACTGCTTACTGCTTTCCTGGCACAGGGGACTGTAAGCAGCACAGCTGTTCTTTTTGGAAATGTCAGAGAGGGGGAAAAAGGTACCGAGAGAGTTGTCATCATCAGAAAGCACAATAGGTAGTTCCAGAATAATGCTTCACATGGTCATAAGCTTTTCTTGAAAATATTGTTCAGGAAGCTCAGGCCTGACTAACTTTCCAAATAGCAAACACTACTTGAAAAACAGACATATAAAATTACTTAGTATCCAGTTTCTCTGCTTCTCTCTGTCAAAGGAGAGCATAGTTGTGTCTCAGTGTAGATGCTGCAGCTGAGATAACCCTATATGAGCCCTCTCCTGCTGAGTCACAGTCACGTCTATGGAATGTCCCAGGATTTCAGGTAATACCCATTACTACCTCTCTTCCTGTGTCTGCCCCCTTGGGCCAGTTGTCCCAGAGAAAACAGCAAAATTCTGTTTGTTTGGGGGTGCCGCAGGAAGTCACACACCATCAGAGGCAAAACACTGTCTCGAGGTTGTTTTGAAGTACTGCCAGTGTATGCCCATGCAGCTAGCCAAAGCAGGTCTCAGATGGACATCTACTGTCTCCTTCCTCCTTTGTGTCCACAGCCTCTCCAGGAAGGAGGATGGGGACAGAGAGCGGAAGGTGTATCACATGGTGCCACACTTACCCCACTCTCAGGCACTGCCAGGAGATGAGCAAAAAAATCACACAGAAGATTTTGAACGAAGAAACTGTAAGCCCAGACTTTCCCTTCAACAGAAGGTCAACAGAAACCCAAACCCTCTGCTTCCTTATGCCTAGCACACTGAGGTGAAATGGATACATCAAACGGGTTCCTACTGCAGCCCCATCACTGTGGTCAATGAGAGGTGGTGAGAGGGGACCAGGATTAACCCTTAGGCTATAGCTATTCTGTACAGCTTCTTCACCTGTAATTTGTAAGACAGGCAGCAAGTCTCTTCACCCCTAAACCCCTTGAAGCCTTCTGTGGTGGCATGCATGGACCTTACAAGGACATACAAGCTTCAGCGCTGGAGACAAACGGGGACTTTTCAGCACCCTGGCCCTTCAGCAGGAGATCTGACTATTCAGCAGTGGGTCACTGTTTTATCAAAAGTCCTGCTACTCTTGTGAAAACATGCTTCTCCAAGGGGACTTTCTGGTCAGTGTTAAAGTAAAGGAATTTATGCTTGCCAATGCAGGGAGGTAAATTTCACCAAAAAAAAGAAAAGGCATGAGAAAAGTCATTGTTTTTTTAAGAGCTGTTGTCACACAACTACCATTGTCACAAGGGACAGGAGAAGTGCAGTCTGAGGTTTTACAAAGCTCCCACATAGGGGTGTGTATTTTTTGAGGGAGGGAGAGGTTGTCACAAAGATTGCAGAAGCTGGAGTCCATCCACCCACATGCTCTCAAGGGATGTTCTGGTTTTTTTTTAAAATTGCTATTTCTGCTAAAAACTGCATGGTGTGAATTAGTGTGGTTAGATGCTCCTTTTTCAAAATTTTTTTTTTTTGGATCTCTACTGCTCAATCTCTCTGCTCTATAGGTGTGAAAAGCAGAAGTTTTCCCGTGTATGCAAAACCTTGTTTGCTTCCAAATTAATTCAAATTAAATTCAAGAGAGTATTTTGTTGAAGTCAGTGGATTAATACCCGTATAGGACTAAGTGAAATGAGGTAAAAATCAACCATGTTGATATGTCTGTTTTCATAACTTCCTCCATAGCATCCTCTGTGTGGGTACTGGAACAGCAGACAGAACAACTAGGGCAAGGTTCTGGAACTAAACAAATCAACAAAACAAGAGGAATTGAATTACATGGGGAGAGAACTTATGACCCCTAATTTTTTTTTTTTTTTTTGCTTGTATTATTCTCACCATTTTCAGTGGGTTTCGTAGGACAGTTTGCAACTCTTCTAAAAATTTCAATCCAGATGGTAATTTAACTAGGCAGAGGATCAGTTGATAAAACTCTGATTAGTTGTCATGTCTTCAGCTGAGCTATTTCTACAGCCTGTCTTAACATATGTTTGGTCTAACAGATAAATGTTTAGAACTCACCAAAACTCCTGAAGTGAAAGTAATATAAAGGGAGTCTTAGCAAATCTTGTCAACCCATTAAAATTTCCTTGCTTTTAGCCTTCAGCTCCACGTTTTGCTGAAGTTAAGTTCTACAGCTTAAATTCACAATACATTTCTCATACATTAGTCCACAAATTTAAAGTAAGAAACAAAATCAGCTCAGAGTTTTGCAGTGCTGCAACAGTGCAAGGGAATAGAGGGCACAGGGCTTCATATCTTCAGCCCCATTGGAGTCAACCACAAGAGACCTTGACAGAACAAATCAGTCAGTTTATCTCTTTTCTTTTTCCTCTCATTCAACAAGACCAGATATTCAAGTGAATTGTCCTTTCACTTATTTACACTACTACACAGATGAGAGAAGTATGCAGACAGGGTCTTGCCACCACTACAACAGTGAGGACATGGCTTGTGCAGCCCCAGCAGAAGTGTCTATCAATGGACTGACTGAACCTACCAACTTCAAGTGGTTCTGAAATTACAGTGGATGATCTCTATTCAACCCAAGAGCAGCTAATGTTTTTAAACCAGTTCAGTTCTCCTTCACCAGACAGAAGAAACAAGTTGCTGTCATGCTGTTCAGTGTTCAAAGCCACACTTCACTGATAACCTTGATCCTTTGGTATAGCTGAACCTCGTGGGGCAGAAGTGTGGGAGAGGCAAGAGAAGAGGTGTTAAGTAAACAGGAATTGAGAGGGAGCAAGAGAAAGACAAAGATTTAATGTAGCCAGGAGCAGTCACATGGAAAATGGCTAAAGAAACCAAAACATCCTGGTACTGGTGATGACAGAGACTAAATGAGCTTTACAAGTCTTGTCAAGAGAACCCACAGAAGAACCTATTTGAAGACTCAAATCTGCATCTTTTAAGAAAAGATAAATAGGGCAGAAGCAGCCAAATCATAATTGGCAGGTATCATCCAGAGAGTTTACGTAACACTGCAAAAAGGTAAGCACCTATTTAAGAGCAAGCTTATTTTTACCCAGTATGCAAACAAATCAAACACTTTCATCACAGGCTAAACCCTTTTTACTGTCAGCCATGAGTTCTCCTGGTGTTGTAAAGCACCACAGGGCACAAAATCACTACGGTATTTTTTGCGTTGGTTGTCAACCTCTGTTTGCTGGAGGTTTGAAAAACAGAGGAGACATGTAGCACAGGAAGTTCTGAGCAACAATTAGCAGCCCTTAACAAAAAGCAAATCTGTGAAATGCATTTTGTCTCTGAGAAGAGATCTCTCTGCAGATACTGAGTTAGCAAAAAATATGAAGGATCTAACTCGGCATCTGCTGGCTAGGAGAGGTGAGGAGACAAGAGGACAGGCAGGACATTTTGTTGTGAGATAAACGGAACAGGAGCAATTTTTAAAAAAAATATCTGGTATGGATTACAGTTCTTCAGCTTCAGAACAGGGTTACTTGGTCTTGACCTCACCTTATGAATTTCTTTTGTTCACTTGGGTCACTCCACTATTATTCAAGCCTACATTATATAAAAAGCAGATCTGCAAGGCTGCATTTGTTTGCTTTCTCAGCTCAACATATTAAGTGCAAGTTTATATGTATACAGTATATCTTATTAGATGTTGTGTCCTGTTTTGGTATGTCCTCTTTTGATTTATTTTGAACTCAAAGGCCATAACTGTAAGTGCCTTCAAACTTACAGATACTTAGGCTACTGGGGAAAGAGCAGAAAAAAAGTGAAATGCAGCAACCATTACTGTCCAACTTCATTACACTCATGACTTGGAAGAATAAAACAAAAATGTACTGGAATTTATTCTCCTCTTAGGGAAGAAGCTGAAAGCAGCACGTTCACTAGAAACTGCTCACATTCAATCCACCAAAATTCATTAAGATATGCAAAATTTAAATGCCATCTAAAAATAGAAACTGAGAAAATTTACAGAGATGGCATCAAGGAAAGTGCATTTGTTTGGCTATATCCTTGATCCATGATAGCACAATGCAGGTGGAAAACAGATGTTGAGAACACAGCACGCTCCAAGCACTGGAGGCTGTGTGGGATGTGCAAGATTCTGCCCATCTAATGGCACAGTCCATGCAGCAGCAGGGGGGCACAAGAATGGCTTGGGTTGCAGTAGATACCACTGAGCATCCACAGCAGAACCTTCTCAGCACTAAACTGCTTTACTAATATTATTAGTGTCAATATTTCCATCACAGCCTGGGTTGGAGCAAAGTAGCAGCAACTGGCACTTTCAATTCTGCATCCCCTCAACAGATCCCAATGACAACATCAGAGACAGCAGGGCCAAGAACAAAAAAAAGAAACACCAGTATATACACACTGCATTTTAAAAAGAATCTTATTCATCCTTTCTCCTGCAGTGCCATCTTCCTTCTGTAAAAACAAAGCAGGTAGTAATGCTTGAAGGAGAGATGTGCCAATCGTTTAAATCAGAACCAGAGGTGACTCTCCTTTGGGAGCTGACAAGGGCAAGCCACAACAAACTCCTGGGATTTCTGCTCTCACTGCAAAACCTGCCTGGCAAAGGGCTGAGTTGCAACATGTGCTTTTCATACAGAGCACTTATTTCTGACTGTAATTTGGCCTCTTGGCAGGAGCTGTTCATACATATCAAGCTAAAAAGCCTTGCTCATCCATATCACCTACACATCCTCATGTAACAGCAGCAGCAGAGCACACTATCTGTTTCCAGTGGTCTCCCATGGATCACAGGACAGATTTGGTTAATCATGCCCATCTCTTCTTCATAAAAGCCTGCTCCACAAGGGATGCTTTCTGATCTTTCATACTGCTTAATGATAAAATCCACAAGTGAAGAGGTCTCTGTGGACGTTTCTATGAAACCATCCCACTACTCCTTTTACATGGGAACAAAAGTTAAAGCCAGTGGAATATCACCCATGCTAACTGGATGTTAAAATAACATATAATACTAATAATTATCACATATGGGAGAATAAAAGAAAATACCCGAATTATGCTTTCAAAATTACTGCTGTCTGTTCTTAATAAAACACAAAACACCCAGTCAACTAGACTTATCCATTCATTAAATCCTGCAGAGGAGAAAGAGGAATACAACCCTTGGAGCAGATTTCTCTTGCCTTCTATTTAAGGGGTTGCTAAATTATTGAAATTCTACATAAAAAATATATTGCACACTGTCTAGTGAATGATGGGACTGCAATGCATAATATAGAGAGAGTGTAAGCCTCACAATACATGCACATGAAATGACTGGCTGATCTAAAACACTTGCTTCCTGCCAACATGATTTCAAGAGAGCTGAGGAGTGAAAACAAGTTACTAAGTAGTACACTTATGATTGAATTTTGTAGCTGTAATTTATAGCTCTAAAGGCATTTTATTCACTGATTTTACATTATTCAGGTAAATAATATGCAGTGAGTTAGTAGAAGAGCAAATAAAAATTAAGATGGCTCCAGCAACTGCAAATATCTTGTCTTAGCCTACTTCATACCATGTGTCACAGCAATGTTATAGAGCAGGACAACTCCATTGAAACAGAGAAGTCAATGGTGATTTCTTACTCCTCTCCCAGGTATCCTCTATACTCAGCCCAGTGCCTTGATAAAAAGAGAGAATGGGAGCACATACAGCCAATGGCAATGTGTCATTGTTACAAATGTGGTTGTCTGCTTGCACTGCTGAGGAGAACAAAATTTTATCAATAAAATTTGAGGATACTGCCAGCAGAAATCTAACCAAAATGACAAAGAGACTTCCTGAACATATGACTTGACTTGCCCACTGTTACAGTCAGCTTACTTTCTTTCATATGGGAAAGAAATATTGTACAACCTGTAAGAGTTATGGATGATTTACAGTATTTTTCCTTTGTTGCAAAAGTTGCACATCTGTTGAAATCTCCAGCCGTTTCACTGGGCTGCTGCTGAACTTGCCTCGCTCAGTATTCAGAATCTGTTGTCAATCAATAAATTAAATAAATGGATAAAGCATGTTCTAGGGAGAGCCCAAGGATTTGCTGGTGAAATGCAGTCTTTACCAGCTGCAACTTGGCTGAGGCCAAGGGGTTCGTTCAGCTTTTTAAGATGTTACAAGAAGGGTTCACTTTCTTAATCCCAAAACAGAGTTCAGATCCAAACCAGGAATTCTTTGGTGGTAATGGAGATTTAGTCATGACATGTGACACGTCAATGACTAACAGATACCTCCCATGAGGTAACAGTTCAACATAGAGGGACCAGCCTGGACCCTCCTTTTGAAACGGGAAACCCCAAGCAGTTACTTGCATGTTGCCACACAGGTTGTTTTTAGTTTTTAGTTCAACATTGTGGCTACTGAGATAGCTAAGATGGATAACATCTTGGCACAGTTAGCCTATGCAGAAACTATAAACCTGAGACCATGGGAGGTGGGATATGGAAATTAGGATGCTAATGGCATCATTCCAAAATAGGTCATGTCTCTGGTTCTAGTTCTCCATTGATTCAAGGCCTTTTACATATATAGTCAAACCGCTATCCCCCGTTGGGGATTGGACCCCTATGCCCAGGTAACCTCATATATTGTTAAGTTATTGTTATGTTATCCCAGGTCTTTGGATGCTGCCTCCCAAACTATGCAGTCACCACATTTGTGATCAGACCACCATAAAAATTCTACATTCAGGCACTCCATCATTCCCATCCCGTTAATTCTGTCATGCTCCACTGGCCTTACTAGACCTGGAATCACACTGCCTTCTGTGATGCAACATTGCTGATACGGTTACTACAAAATCTCTGGGTTTGTGTCCTGTGCTTGTTGGCAACCTTGTGCACCCAGTTACTGCATGGTTCAGGGAGGCAGTTCAGACATGCTGTCACATGTCAAGATGTAGAAAATCAGTTCTAGTTCCTGAACAATAGCTCTTATCATGGAGAAGGTCATGAAATGCAGTTGGTTACTCTGTGGACTGGGGACCTTGAAGGCAGATTCCTCCAGAAGGTCAAGAGTGTTAAAGATACCCAAGAAGATTCTCAGACCTACTAGTCTGCTTCCCTACAGTGTAACAAGCTGTGTTGTGGCTGATCTCAGTACCAGTATTCAAAGCAGGATTTAAGCTGTGACAGGCATAAGAGCTCTGCAAGAGCAGTGCTTATCCTCACGTTGCAGGACAGCCCAGTTCTGGCAGATTTGTCAGAGAAATAGCTCAAGGAAAAATATCCTTGTCATGCTGCCAGTGCCAGTGTTAAACTAGGTTAATTGTCAGAGAGATGCGGAGGTCGGCCAAACTTGCAGCATACGGCCTGTGTGGCTTAATGTCAGACAAAAAAAGAGAGTCTGCTGCTTGTGAGTAACCACCGACCTCCTGCACTCCCACCACCTCATTCCTTCCTCCTACCTCACCAGACCTCCAGTACCTTGCCCTCCTTGGTCCCCACTTCAAAGTGGATTGCCTGTTGTGAGGGAGCCTCCAAGTGGGGTAAAGGTTTGACCCCTCCATGCTCCTGTTACATAGGCCAGGCACGTAAGCCTGGTCCTTTTGAGCAACTTACAGAAAAATCAAACGTAATTGAGACATAAGTTATTTATGAAAAGAAACCTTTCTGCCAATCATAATTGTTGCATCGCCTTTCCATCTTGGCATGGTTTTAATGGTTCTTTGGGTGGCTTAGGTTTTACTTTTGGCAAAAAAAAAAAAGTGTTAGTTGAGATTGACACTGGCCAATGTCAGTCTTTTCCAAAGGTGTGAGAAGCTTTGAGATAACAATCCAGAAGAATGGAAGGTCTAATTCTGATCTCAAGTGTGTGTAGCTAGCTGTGAATGAAATAAAGGTAACTTTCTTGCATGCATAGAAGGAAATAAAGCAGGATCTTTCTCAGTCTATTACTAAAATGTCAATTTTCCTTACACACAAAATTCCCAGGCAGAATCAACAAATTCTTAATGCTCTCATGGGGTTTTTGGTTTCTGGAGCTATCCTAGACAAATTTATTTCTGCACCTAGAATCACAGAGCTGGGAAATAAAATGCTAAGCATTAACACTTAATCTTACCACAAAAACTCAGCACTCTCCAATCTATGCAGAGAAGCCAGGAGGGATGTGCTGGTGGGGAGAGATACCATCTCTGTGAGAGGGTGGCAGAAACCCAGACTTCACTGTGCTGCTAAAGGAGTGCAATTAATCTTTGGTCAGAGAGCGACCAGACCCAGATATTTACAGTCAATTAAATGACAGCTTTCTGCTGCACTCCTATGCTAACATAAAACACTCTTGAATGCAACACAATATATCTAGAAAATTCAGTTTGGGCACTTCAATACTGAGAGTTTAGATCACATCTCTTTTTGTACTTTTAACAATAATAAAGCATATTTGCAGTTCACCTATATGAGATTCTACTTAGGGGCTTTCTGGCCTTATTTGTTCTAACATTTCAAGTTTTCCTGTGCAAATCTAAAGGTTGGAAATACAAAGGAGCACAACAAAGGCAGGACCAAGGCATGAAAAAAGAGGGGAATAAACAAAGGTAAGGACCAGGAGAGGTATGAAGCAGAGGAGAGAAGTAGTAGGGCAAGGGAGAAAGCTGGTGGAGAGAGGTCAGACTAACTTCAGTGAGGGTCTAGGCTGAGAAAGGGACACTAGTGGGTCTTTGTTCAAGATGTTGGGGGGGAGATCAGAATTCTGAAGGAAAACCAACTCTATGTTTGGCCCCTTTGGGAAGCTGTAGCATAGGGGTGAAACTAATAGTAGCCCTTGACACACTCATGCCTTTCTGTTTGAATTCACCTCAGTTCCATTTCTCTTCTCACAGATATCCAACTCTAACATCCTGGAAAAGACCCTCTGAATTTTATCTCAGTGCACTTTCTCCTGGCTACTCAATGTAGATATCCTAAACATTTTATTTATGTTTTCATTCAAGAATATTTCCATTCAAGCCTTGTTTTCCAGCACTTTCAGGTTTAATTAACCTCACAGTTTAGCTTTGACACAGATTTCTGTAAACACAGCTTTGCACAGAGTAAGGAGGCCAACACGTGGCTTTTGCAGTGGACTAACACATGAGCCCAAAAGGTGCTCCAGGCTTATCAATTTTGTCATGAGTATTGCATGTCCTGCTCTCCCTAGTCTCTGTGTGGCTAATTTCAAAAGGACAGACATGAAGCCAGAAACAAGTTCCCCACTGAGTTGAACAGAAATTAAAGAAATTAGCTTCACAGATAAGTACAGCACTATAAGGGGGCTGGGAGAGTGCACCTCATTGTTTTACCATAAAAAAGATGTGCTCTCCGGCACTAGAAGACAGTTGGCACCTGCGCCTCTTCTTCTTAAATTAAATAAACAGAGAATTTAATTTTACTAGTTATTCCAGCCCAAAGTGCTGATTTGAAATTTAGGAGAGTAGTTATTGTATAAAAGTTAACTCAATCCAGTTAATTTGGTGAGATTCCTTTGACTGTGTTGTGCAAAACTCAAGAAGGGTAAGAAAAAAAAAATGTACTTTTTTTCACATGTGGGAGTAGGTTGTGCATTCCCACCTAACAAACAAAAGATTTTAAGGAACAATAGCTTGATTCAGATTAGTGGGATAGATCTAGCTGATGTATTACCAGCAGGGACTAAGGCCAGGAGCTGTTTAGTCCTTTGAGGGAAAGAGTGCCAGCAAGAGTGGCTGCCAAGGACGCCCCAGTGCTCGACCTGTGCTGAGCACACGCAATGCCCAGCACCATCCCGGGCACTTGCTCAGTCAGCATGGCCACGTGCTGAATTGGGATAAGGTGGAAAACCACCCCATGCTGTCACATGATTGATGTCCTTAGGGAGAAAAGGTGAGGTTATTTACTGCCCAGTCTTGCAACCTCTTTGCCCTCAATTTTATTTCTAAGTGGCTGTTTGAGCTAAAGGTGCAGAAAATCCTGCTATTGAGAAATACCCTGCTGCACAGCTCGTCCTATGAAGTGAGAGGAATAGCAATGCTGTGGGCAGTGCTATCAGGTCATCACATTCAGGAAAGCCTCCTAAGAGTGACCACAGGCTCTCCATCCACATACTGTGTTTTTAACTGGAGGGAATAACATACCTCAACCCAAAAGAATGCTGGGGCAAGTATTTCCTTTCTGAAGATATGTTAAATAAGAAAGAAAAAGAGCAGATGCCTTTCAAAGTCTTTATGGGTATATAAAGAAGAAGGCATGGACCCTGGGGTAGGATTTTCTCAACACCCATGTAGACCCTTACAATGATGAGAGACATTGGGTAGGTGTGGCTACAGCCCACCATCTCCCAAAGATTCCTCAGGGTAGATCTCACAGGTTTCTCTCATTTTTCTGTTAGATGATTCCGTGGGCTTCTCCTCAAGACAGAAGCCTCCCTGGCTTACCACATGCTGCTCTTCACGATTTGGTGAAGAGCAAGGACAGGAACAACATCTGTGTTGTGATATTTGCTAAGGGAAGGACATCAAAGAATAGCCAGGGAAATGGTTTTAGTGCAGGTGACAACATCAGGCGACATGTATTTCCTTCCTGGGAATACCTGTAATTATCAGACTGCTAATAGAAAACTAAGAATAGTGGCACCCAACATCTAACCCATGAAGTGCCCCTACAACACATCCACACACCTCTCTCACCTGTGTGGAACACAGCTGAAGTGCAAAGGTCTGGCACAGCCTCTCCCCAACTTCATTTCTCCTCTTCAAATCTCCTAATATCTCTTTATTTCTTAGCTGTGTTCCAGGGCCTGCCTCTCCAGATGGGTTATGTGCTACGCTGTAATCCCTATTCTCCAAGGAGCCTGTTCCACATTTAGGAACAAAAATGCCCTGGAACTAAAACAAACCTCAGCAATGCAATACAAATAACCTTAGAACAGAGTAGAAGGGAAAAGATTGTGTGTGAGAGAGGGCAGTGTGAATCCCAGCACCCTTACTCTTCCTCTTATGCCAGCAGCAGGGATGGTAACTGCATCCCCCACTGTCCTCCAGCTTTTTTCTTGTTGCTAGCAAAACTATCATTCCACTCTTCCTCCTCAACTGTACCTCTAGTGGCTGACAGCCAAGAAAATAATGAGTCCTGACTGAGGCCAGTATTTGTGCTCACTAGCAACCAAAGATAGCATGATAATGAAAAAAATTCTGTCTGCCTACTATGGTCTAGTTTTGAGCCATGGTGCAAGCCATCAGATACACTAGACATGGCAGGGACTCTTCAGCCAGCTTTGGGAAAGATTTATGAAGCTGCTTGTTAAGGGT
Organism: Cettia cetti; assembly: GCA_013401135.1. Classification (NCBI taxonomy): domain Eukaryota; kingdom Metazoa; phylum Chordata; class Aves; order Passeriformes; family Sylviidae; genus Cettia; species Cettia cetti. The sequence goes on from VZUI01089217.1 coordinate 31,558, forward strand.
ACAAAAGTTCTGTGACAGTTAACCTGTGCCCCTGGGTGTCAGGCTGTCCTGGACACCAGTGGCTTATCTGTTTCACTTATAAAACTTTGCATTAAAAATATCCTAGTGCCCAAGCAACTGAAGTAGCAACCTGTACATCATAACATTTGTATAAGCTGATTAAACAGGACTGAAAACAGTATTTCTCTTTTTCTTTCAATTACCATCCCCCTGATTAGTATATCAATCCCTTGTGCAGCATCCAGCATCAGCCAGAGGCACTACATACACGTGGAGGAGAAGGAGAAATTCCTGAAAGGAGGTCAAACTGCTTGGTGCTCTTTTGGGTTGTGTCAGTCCCAGTAAATCCCACTTTCTGCTGCCCTGGCAGAGACGGAGTGGTGTGGGAGGCCCTGAGCCCTGGCTCCTGGCAGCAGGATGCCAGATAGCATCCAGGGCTGGGCACTGGAGATGGGATGTGCACCTCCCATTGCTGACAACTGAAGATGCACGTCCAAGCCCCAGTCCACACCCACTCCATTAGGACAACTGCCGACATTCAGCACAACTAGCAACTCTGTGGGTTAGAAGGCTAAATAAATAAGAGATGAATAGCTACCGTACATCACAGCCCTTTAATCCTGGGAGAATCAGTGAACCTGAATTCCCCAAGAAAAGCAAGTAGGTTGCATCTGTGCCTGTGCTCTGATTAATCTCATTGGTTTGTTTTCCTGGAAACTAGATGTCCCAGATGCCATTGTTTCCATTATAAGTGTTCATCTGCCCTGTTTTGAGCTTGATTGCTCCTGTAGCCTGCTTGGCTTAACTGGTTTTTGTTTGTTTGTTGTTTGTGGCTTTTTGGGGTTTTTTTAAATTAACATTCTTAAACGAAATGCAAGTAAATTAAAATGAGGACATAGCTGCAACCCTCAACACTAGATTTGTTAAACGTTTATAAACACCTACAGCATACAGAAATCCTAAGCTGTTGTATGCAGTGTGACTAAATTATTAATAGTTGCCATGCACATCACACAAGGATTTCAAAAGGGGACTTTGTGTTTCTGCAAAACACTGCTATTTTTGTCTGACAGTAGAGAAAATTAGTCTCTTTCGTGCTAATCACAACTGTTACTAAAACATTCCCACTGTAGGCATAACACAGTCATTTTTCATTTTTGAGAGAATTAGACATTTCATTCATTATCTCAATGAAGATCTTGAAAGTTTACAATTTGTTAAAATACAAACAACACAATTAAGAAAACATAGTGAAACAAATATCTCTTTCTAGTCATAAAAGCTCTACTAACTAGTGCAATCCATTCAAGCACAAATTAAAGTAGTAACATTTACAGAAGATACCATAGAATATTTGTTTTATGGGTTGGAAAGACCAGCTATGGGGTCGTTTGAGGTGGGTTTTTTTTTAAAACATGAAGATATATGAATGGATTGCTACAGTTAAATTTGCTTTACAGAAAAAATAACATTCTGCTGTGGGCAAAAACAGAAATATGGGAAATTTCTCTCCTGTCTCAAGTGAATTATTTCTGGTGAAAGGCTTCTCAGCGTTTTGCTACAGGCATGCAGCTTTACACACAGAACATTATGCGTGTACACAGACAGTGCTCTACTGGGGGTGTCTATCCTGATGCCCTCCCCTATACCCAGCTCCCCACAAGGCTATTTACAGGAAAGAAAGGAAAAACACAGATTCGGAAATGGAAATAAACCCCAAACCAACAAACACCTAAAAACATCAGCACAGAAAAAAAAAGTTGATAAGGAAAAAAGCAGCTTCATTCTGCATGTCTCAGCTGCTTCCAAAGCAGAAAACAATGGGGACGTACTGCTATTATTAGCCCCTGGATGGGAAGCAGCATGGTGTGAAGCTGTTGGCAAGACGTTGCAGGATTTTCTTTGCACATATGCACAGGCACAGACACACAGGCAGACAGACCCCCCAAAACACTCATGGCGAGCCCCTTCCGGCCACTCGGGTGAGACAGACAGACAGAGAGCACGACGCCGGCGCGACTGTGCGTACTCACAGCTCGGAGTACAAGAAGTGCAGGTTGCCCACATTGTCTATGTAGTTTGCAGGACTTAGCCAAGGTAGGACCAGTAACAGGAGAGCCTTCATTTTCAGTGCAGTGCTGCCACTGCTGCTAGGTTTCCTCCTTCCCACTGTCTCTCTGTGCTGGTGGGACACAACGAGAAGCTTTCGTGCCAGCCAAGCCCCTTCTAAGCAAGCCTTTCCATTTCAACGCAATGGTAGCACATTATGAATCGAGCTTAAATCCCTTAAACGAAGCTACACTGCAAAAATCATTGACCTGTAAGAGGATTACTCGATCTGACTCTCAGATGGGTAGATGTGAGGGTTTAGGGACAGCACAGCGTGGTTGGCGAGACAGTGACTTATGCTGCAGAGGAGAGCGATGCTCGGGGAAGAGACCTGCCTCCTGCAGGATTCAGAGTGGTTCTTCAGAGGCAGCTGGTATGTTTACATCACTGCCCACAAGCAGATGGGTTACGAGCTAAACTGCATCATGGAAGGGTGTAGCTGTCTGACAAGGGGGGGAAAAAAATGCCCCCTGTGGAGTTTTGTAGCAGGCAATATCAGAAGACCACACCTTTTTAAAGTAAAACACTGCAAAAGATCACAGCCAACTGCTGGCTGTCTGCATCTCAGTCTGAATTCCCCAAATCCAGTCAGATGTTTTTGTACAAACGTAAATCATGCAATAATCCAAGGACATGTCTCTTCTCAGGGTTTTTTTGAAGGACGCAAGAGCAAACATTTTAAATAAGGATGCTTTTCAGTAGACTGCTCCATGGTAACCGGCGTTTAAAAAAAAAATGGTAAAGTTCCCTCATCAAATACAAAGCATAAAACAGCAAGCTCACCTTGTCCCATCAGTGACTTCATCCCTGATCAGGACAAACTTTTGTTTTCTCTCTGAGAACCAGGACTGGTCTGAATCTGGATAATACAAGTAATGACCACCCCAGTGACCCTAACAGAGTATACTTTAATTTATTCACTGAGAACACAATAATGTTCTGCGGAAATATCAGGTGGGCTCTGAACTGTTCTCACTGCAGACACCAAATATTTATGATTACTGTCATTCTTGTTATATTAGCAAAATCACACGTTTCCCCGTCCTTCTATTGATTCACCAGAGCTAAAGAGAACAGCATCAACTCAGTCTGTTTAATCTGTCCCTGGGCATGATAAAGCACAATATCGCTCTCTTTGCCATTAATTGGAGATGGAGTGGCAAGAGAGGTTTCTGCATTTACAACAATTAAATTAGGCAGAGGCATAAGATACCTTAGGTGATAATTAATTAGCGCTGTGCTTAAAAAAAAATAAAGGTACTGTGCAGTGTCTGCAAGCACAAGTATATCGAAGCCTACCTTTAGGGATCACTCAGAATGTTCCCTCCTATTTCTTCCCTCAAATGGGTAATGCTAGTGAGGTTGTAGTACCTACGCCCTGTAAAGCTGAAACCCCTACAGCAGAAGATCCCTGTGGCTTCCTGTTCCCACATCTCTGCCCTTTGGCCTTAAGGTAACTCACCCCCCCCAACAATTCTGAGGAAGGAAAAATCCACGTCATGAGTAGCAAAAAAGCCAAATGTTCAGCCTGTGTAGCAATGTTTTGTAGTTCACTACATTAGAGACTTTAGGGTAGGAAGAACCTACTCCGTCTCTCCAGTCTTCTGCTCCTGGGGTTGCAAACCTGGGACCTGGAGCAGGGAAGAGGGAACTGCAAGAGATGGTGGGAACACGTTATTGAGACAATTCTTTCTATCTCTGCTTGGGCTCAGGCCAAGCAAGCCAGATGCACAGGAGCTTGAAGATCCTGAGGGGAAGATCCAGGCTGAGACACTGACATTCAATGAATGGTAAGTGCTTGAATAAAACCTGCCAGGCCTTTACAGGACCAAATAATTGTTTATAGCTCTACAGTTCTGTAAGGTGTGTAGTGAAGGGTACCTTTACTACCACCTTAAGGAAAAGAAACTAAGACACTTTCACATAACCATGTAGGAGAATCAACACTAGAAACTAGAGGTTGTGCTAGCTATGTGGCTTCCATGTAAAAAACAATATTCCAATTTGTTTATTTATTGGGGTTTGGGGGTAAATTGGGAATGGGTGTTCTACTAATTTTATGGCCACAGCATTATCATGTAAAAAAAAAATAGATAAACAGAAAGGTCTAATTCACATTAAATTCAGCTATATGTATAACAAAGGAAAAGGGCATTTGCTCTAGGGTTTCAAGATTTTGTGGGGAGTCTGTAGAGAAACATAATTTCAGTGACAGCAGCTCACAAAAGACTGACAGTCCTCTTACCTGCATTTCTGTTGAAATTAACGTTTGAAGCCTGTTAGAGAAGTACTGACCTAAGGCAGAAAATTATGAGTAACTTTGTTATTTTGTCCCCTTAGCCTCACACAGTGCAGAGCACTGCTGGTGTGGGCTGGGGGCTGCTGCCACTGCCTCTTGCACCATGAGCCAGAAGCACCTCACAGAGCAAGTCAGGTGCAGAAATGTGAGGACAAGGGCACCCAAACCCAAAATCACCAAACCTCCAGCATGTGGAGGACCATCACAAGGAATCAATAAACCCATTGCTAAAGTTTGTGGGGTTTTTTGGTTTTTAGTAATGTAAAATCATCACATTTTCGGTTAGTTAGGCATCATAACTTTGTGAATATCTTCAAATGAACAAATTCCTAGTGAGAATTCAGGTGCTTCATGAAATGAGGTCTTCAGTGCAAATGAGGACATGTTTGAATGGCAGGCTGCAGAGCCATATCCGGTTGCGGGCTCGCAGACTGTGAAGTGTGCAGTATGTGAACACACCTCCACCCTCTGGCTCACCAGCGATGCTCTGGTCCTCAGTACTGCCAGGTCTGTGCAGGAATGTGCCCCCAGCAGCAGTCTGGAGCCCTATGCTAGCTGCTCAGGGCTTCCTTCACATTGCACATGCAGAAATACGCACCTAGCAACACAATTTACACCTGCAAACTTCAGAGGAGGTAACTTCACTGGGCAACAGATACAGCTCAGAGAAAAGGGCACATCTTAGACCCCATCTCTCCTCATACCTGAAGTGCTGTTACGCAGACCTTGCCAAAGTGTTAGTCTGCTCTCAGAAATTACAGCCCTGAAAGTACCTCTTTACCCTTCTGCTTTCCTTACAAAAGGCAGAACATGCAAGACAAAAGCAGCAGCACATGCTTTTACTCTGCAAATCAAAGAACCACTCAGTGCCCTTGTTGCAGAGGAACCAAACTGCTCCCTGAAGAGGTCTCTCCCACAGGCAGAATGGAGGGTGTCCTGGCTACCAGGAGGGAAAAGGCCGGAGGGGGAGTCCAGTCGGACTCTTTCAGACTCTCTCTCTGTGAGCCCCATGGTGCCCTGGGTGTAAGTGCTCACCTGGAAGAAAGGAGCACTCAGGTTCAAAGACCAATACCAAACCAGGATATTTTCTGCTCTACTTCTCATGTAGGTCATTTGTGATTCAAAAAAGGTTTGAAGAAAGGGCAATTATAAAACCCTTAATGTGCTATTAAAATATTTATAATAGCTCAGCTTCCCAAAACACGCAGATCTCTTTGGACCACATACACACAGCATTGTGCAGCTAACCACAAGGTATTCACCCAGAACTGCTAATGATAGCATGAAGTACCTTACATGCATTGATGCATTTGATTCTAAAAAAGAGTAAGATATAGTCTATATCTTGGACTATAAATGGACTAAATTCAGCTCTAAATAAATTATATTCATTGGGAGTGAAATCAACAACTCTTTTTTTACATTAACTGTCTGTTTCAATCAGCATTAATTGAAGATATTGTTTACTAAAAAAAAAAAAAAAAAAAAAAAGGAGGGTAAAAAAAGTCTACCAACAACTTACTGGGTTTGGAAATGCTGTTCCAGGTGACCACGTTGCACAACCTCTGAGCAGTGTTCTGTGAAAGGGCAGCTAACCATTAGCTTATCCAGGAGGTTATTCACTAGTATGCTGGACTTCCTGCACGTCTGGAGAATCACAAGCTTGCGGTCCATGGGGCAGAAGTCTTTTTCCACAAGGAAGTTTGTAAGGCAGGCTGTGCAGAAGGTGTGACCACAGAGCGTGTCTAATGGCTGAAGCAAAGGTTGCAGGCAAATGTGGCATATCAGATCATCATCTACTTCTTCGGTGTAGCTGTACAAGTGGTTTTCTTCTGGTAAATGCGCTTGGCCGCAGGTGACACAGAGTGGCAGGGAGCTATCCTCCATTTCTTCTTCTTTCTGGCTCATATTCAGAATTGATGCAATTCAAATGGGGCAGGTGGGAATACCCAGCCCGTTTTCTATTTGTGAGAGCTGTAGCAAGGCTTGTGTGCTGTCAAATCTGTGGGGAGGAAAGCCGAAGGATTATGGTCTGGGTTGTGTTTTCTTACCATACCTCCAGTATGTATCTGGATATGAAGCACTCTATCAGGTATTAGGAAAAGATTGTGTCTTTGGGATGGGACAGTAAAGCAAAGAAGGAGGCAGAAAAAAAGGAAAAAAATTAACTCCATGAACTTATTTTCTCATAAATCCATCTTAATTTACACGGATGCTCTCATTGTAAATAAAGATATCAAGATAGGGAGAAATACTACAGGCATATAATGGCTGAAAACCTTAAATTAGCATATAATTGCAGATCCAGTCAGACGCTTTTGTGGCCACATTATTTCTTCCAGAAAAGTAACATTGTGTGTGGGCAAAAACTGCAAGACTGTGTGCAGAAACACAGGTAAGAATAAAGATTGCTGGCCAAGTTGCCTGTTCAGCACAGCAAGGGAGAGCAGCAGCTTCATCTAATACACACAAGCACACCAACACAGTATGTGTAGCCAGAGGGAGGATAATTTGGGTCATGAGAATTTTGAGCTTGGTGCCCTGTAGACCATTCTCATACTACAGCAGCAATGGACTTGCATCCCTGCATTCAAAGTTTGCCTGCCTGCAGTCAAGCAGTTATAACCATCTGCACCAACATAATCAGTTCAAAACTTCATTTGCTCTGCGAAGAGCCAAACACTTCACACATTGAAGTGAAGACCACAGCACAATTGTAAGTAGTGTATTGCTCAAAAGAGGGCCTATTCCCTTTATAACTTGTAATACAGAAACCCAGTATGTCCCTAACTACAAACCCAATTAGCTCTGCCCACACCACCTGCCTGCTGGTATTTTAAAGATGTAAACTCTGTGGGTGGCAGCAAAACTGAAGAGTAATTTGTAGTTTTTACTTGATGCACCCCAACTGATTGTTGGAGCACTTATTTCTCATTACTTTTATATTTATTTTGAAATGCCACTCTGAAAATAAACATGAAGATATAAAATATGCAATGGCCTAATTACTGCTCTTGCTTGAAAATGTAAATCTTATTTGCTTCTCTGCCTTAACACTGTACCCTTGCTTTCAGCTTGACTTAATTTGCTGAGACAATGTGTCAGCCTCAGACACCCATGTCTGAGGGCAAATGAGGGAAAGAATAATAAGAAAAATCTGACTATGACAGAGCATATTTTCATATAAATAAACCCTTATTTTTATGCAAAGCTCATGGGCTCTAAACCTGAGAAATTAAACTTTAACATGGCAGGTTTTTCTGACATGAAGGTAAAATAATAGCCCCACTAACACTAACCAGATGTTTAAATGTCAAACATTCTCTTCAATGTTTTCCTATATCCTATTCTTATGAAGCAATTATGTTAAGTGCCTGGTTTTGCTTGCAAGAGAGAGTTCTGCATAAGCTCTGTCTCCTGATTAGCAGTAGCTCCACTGAAATTAAAATCATTGCCTGTTAAAACCCTTGCAAATATTTAAAATACGCCAAACTGGGTCAAATGTTTCCTTTTGGAAAAATATTCACCAGAGCCTTATAAAAAGCTATTTGTGAAGAAACAAACATCTCTCCATAGTGCAGGTAGCAGCTCCACCTGTTATCTTAATATGGGAATTATTATTTTACTCCACTAAGGTGACACACAGCAAAATAAAATTAGATAAAGAACTATCAGGGGCTGTGGTGGAGACTATTTGGGCACTGTGAGTGACTCCTGTAAGAAGCTCTTGGAAAACTTCTAGATGAAGTGGAGGGGCTGTGAGCAGGAGTCCAGCTACTTTCCACATCCCTTGCTCATGGAGGGAACCCATCTCAAGTCAACAGGACTGCTTGCAAGAATTGCAACACATGGCTTGGGAACTTGCCTGATTCTTAAAATATACATACAGTGCACTAGAAACCAATAAAGCATGACAAAAATAGCACTGTGCTATAAACTTGTTTTCTCTTGCATTTTCAGAATGCCTTGCACCTGGGGGCAACAAGGGGTGTGGGCAACATTGTGCTGTTTCTCCACTCCCCTGCCATGTCCTCCTGTACCACCACACACAGGTACATCCGTGTGGGTGCTCACCCCAGGCACCACACACCAGAATACAGCCAGCTCCAGCATTTTGTTGCCTTATGGATGTTCTCAAGGACAGAATTCTTTCTTCTTGCTGGCAGGAGACCCCACACGCAGGTCCCGTTAGCCAACCTGAAAGCTAAAGCCAAAGCCCTGCTCTGAGGAAAGAGCAGCTCACAGGAGCAGGAAGATGGGCATCTGAGCTGCCCCTTCCCAACCTCATGCCCTGATCCTGAAAGTACCTCTCCTCCACTCCCACATGTACAGCACAGCAAGACCCCTGATACAAATTAGGTACAGCTGGAAACAGTACTACAGCTCCAAAGATACTGCAATTATTTTCACAATGGCAACAGAGAAGGAGAGGCATCCTGGCCTAAGGCCATGTTCTGCTGCAGCAAAAATGATGAGAGAAGCCCCAGAGGAGGCAAAGTCTGACTGTCCTGGCCACGTTACCGATACTCTTTATCAATCTGACATACTAATAATGCAATGCTAGTGGAAAAGGGCAGGTGTGGGGAGCTGTACCTGAATTTTACAATGTTTACATAAATTACAAGTACTTGATACAGCACAGGGAAACAAAACTATCCACATTTATTAGTAACAGACACTGAATTTTTAGAACTTGAAATTCAAGTCCTATGATGTCTATTATTTAGAAAAATTTGACCACATAATATTATAAATTCTGGGGAAAAAAAAAAATCAGCCCCTTCTGGCTAACCTGGTCCACCTTTACCCATGAACTGCTGGACATATCAAGCAATGGAATGACTGCCATCTTTGGGAAGTGATGATACCACCAAAAGAGTTAGCATGGAGGGCGTGTGATGGAACTCTTACACAGATTTAGTCAGAGGCAGACGTTCTTTGCCTCTGCAGATCTTGGCAGATGTTGTTTGCAGTCATTTGTATTTATAACATTTATATGCTGTCACATAATAGCTACATAATTAGTATCATGTCCTTTAAAGTATTTCTCTTGAACATTGTAGAAGAGAGGGGAGAAGGGATTTAAATTTGACCTATTGATTACTAGTACATATTTCTACTCCTCCCATTGCTTATGAATAAAAAAGAAAAATACACTGAGCAAGAATACCTGCAGAGGTAGATGGTAAACCACAGTGAAATAGGAAAGATAATAATTTCCTGGTTGAACCTCTATTCTTCAAGTCCTGTCCTTGAGGGAGGAAGAGATGTGAAAACAGAGGGGAGGAATCCTATGTTCATTTGAGTTGGTGTCAGCCACCACTGGCAGCCTCAGCGGGACATGGATGTCACCTTGGCAGTCTCATGCTTCTTGCAGTCAGAGCCATGTTGACAGAGGGTGGTTCTTGCAAGGATGGTTGGCAGGAGAAGCTTTTAGAGGAGGTGGTGGTGCCATGCCAAAGCAGACATCACCAGCATTTGCTGCTTCCCTGCTGTGCAGGAAGTTTTCAACAGCTCAGGACCCAGATTTAGCATAGTTTTACAGCACCTGGCACAGATTGGATTGGATAAAGAAAATCAAGTACTGATTTGTAAGAATGTCACAGTGTTGTGACACTGTGGTGAACCAAGCTTCGATCCAAGGCAGAGACCTGAAGCACAAGAATACAGTGCAAATGGTAAAGGAAGAACATTGTTACCTGGATATCCATATAGCCAAGTTTTCAACCACAAGCTGTAATGACAATGGTCACGTCAGGGCATAAAATAACCCCAGGGCTGTGACCACAGTGAAAACTGCTCTCATGATAACATATTTTTTTAAAAAAGTTACCTAACAGGCTGCACTGATTGGAAGGAGTTTGCATCTTACTGGTCTTCACTTGCTTTGGAATTTGCAGCCACCAGAAGCACTTAAGAGAATAACAGAACTAACCCACACAAAAAGCCTGGACAGTAAACACAAAGAGTAGGCAGAGTTGCCTTTCATCTCCTTGCAATAACAAGCTCATAGTTGTCCCATCCCAGTGAAGCATTTAACCAATCTTAAGCTTAAATACTGACTTACCACCATGGTTACACTTGCAGCAGTGCAGCAAGAAGAGGGCTCGCCAAGCAGAGTGGCAGAACCCTTCTGCCTCTGCCCAGCCACTGTCAAATATTAACCCAGCAGTTCAGAAGGCTGCACTTGGAAGAAGCATGGCACAAAATGGAAGAAACTTCAGGTAGCAAAAATGAATAACAAAAGCTAAAAGAAAAATAATTAAGTGATGAAAGATATCGAGGAAGTGGCTATCACAGAAAGAGTAAAGCAGATGCCTAAAGGCCAAAGAAACTGTGACATGGAGCCTGGAGGAGCAGCTACCAGCTTACATCACGAATGGAAAAAGATAAGCCAGTGAGCAAGCATCACTGGAAAACAGAGGAGCAAAACAGATGAGCTGCAGAACAGTAAGAGGAATTTAGCTCCAGTAGTTCTGAAGTACTATGGCTTGGTGGTAATGAAATCTTCAGTCAATGGTAAGGATGGCCAGCACGTATAAAGAAAATGGATTCTAAATACCACAGTAAGTCTGACAAATATTACTTGTTTTGGGGTTTGGTTTAGCTTGGTTTTCTCTCTGTGTTTAAGGGACACCTATTATTAAAGCTTCTGTTTTATACACACTCAGAGCATGGGTATAACACATCCTGTATCCTCTGATTATAACAGATGCCTTTTCACACCCTGTTGCTCTGCTGTACAACCTGTCGGAGATGGAGGTTCTACTGGCTTCTTAGCTAAACTACGATAGCAAAGTCATTCTGCATCCTTGCCCCAGTCCCAGCATGGGTTATCTCCTACAAAGGTGCATCTCTGAGTGACTCACAGCCATCCTATCTATGTGGGTCAGTAAGGCACCGTATAGCCAAAGGGGTTGGTTTGCAGGCGTGTAAGGAAACCGCTCTGCCACAGCAGAGGCTCCTACCCTGCCAGGTAAGGGTAGTAGCTCCTTATTCTTCCAGAGAGGCTTTTACCTGGCCTTCCTTTCACCACACTAGCTGTGAGCATGCTGCATCCAATACCTGCTTTTTTTGATAGTCAGCTTCTTTGCTGAGGGCTTGAAGACTGCTATCTTACCTGTCCATGTTAAAAAATACCCACATCAAATTGCTAAGAGGCTCGACAGCTTTCACAGTTACAGAATAAGCTCTTTAATGTAGCCTCAGCCCAGATGCCACTGGCTAGATGTGGGCAGGTTAGGAGATATGGGCATTGTCCCCATCTAGTGGCTCACCCACACTGGGGAGAGGAGTGGCTCATGGCTAGGAGGGAGCAGAGGTCCTCCGTCACCCTCTCAAGCAAAAACACACAGCCCTCCTGTTATAGAGGGTTAGCTGTGACCTCAGTGCTCCTGGGTATCACAGAATCTAGGTTGCAAGATCACATCACTTATTTCATATCCAGGATTTTATAATGAAGTATCAGGTTCAATGCTTCTAGAAAACTATTTGCCATTAGTAAAATGCTAACTGTTTTAACTTCCTATCTTCATCAAGCTGTCTTCCCTGGTAACAGCCTCTCAGGTTTCCTGTTACAGTGGTTTGTACCAACTGCTTCTCTCCAACTGAAGTTTTCTATGGATTACATTGATTTTACTGTTAAAGGTGGAACTATACAACAGTTGTGGAAAATATTATAGAATGATCCACACTTCAATAATATGTATTATACAGTACTTCAGATTCAAAAAGACAGTGATTCACATTTCAAAGACCTGGCAATAAAATATTTTGTAATAATTTCCACCAATCTTGGCATAGCTGCACTAAAGGCCAAAGGAGTGAGTCAGTTTGCCTAGACTTGAAACTTTGTTTGAAGGAAGGTTATAAAACACTAAGGTGCCCAAAATCTTATCATCATGCCTTCTGACCAGAATTCCTCCTATGCATATCCTACTCTCTCTTTTTTTCCCCACCTTTCCAATTATTTTTAAATCTATTCTGACTAAAGAAGAATCACAACATTTTCTTTCTGCCTGATGCGTAATCAGATGGAAATTTGTCATGGGCAGAGGCAAGATGCATACCTCCAGGTAAAAAGCCAGTAGCTGAAGGAGAGTTGCAGATCCTAGAGACACCAATTTAACAGGTAAGAATTCAGCTGTTATGATAGGAAAGACTGCTAGAACAGGCTCTTAGAGGAAAATAATCATATTTAAAAGTTCAGGACATCAGTACAGAATGTCTCTGAGACAATAAACAGGAGCTCCAAAACCTCTCCTCTGCCTGGCCCCAGTTTTAAAATGGCTGGTTTTTCAAAGTTATTATTAGTCAAAAGTCCTTCTCAGAGCTTATAACAATCAAAGTACCTTGCAGAGCCTTTTGTGATGAAAGGCATTTCTGACTGAATAGAAAAAGCCAATGGTACAGTACAGTAGGTGAATAACCCCAACTTTTTAAGTTATAGCTCAAGCTGTGAGACCCAACAGCAATGTCATACTGTGCCTGCATGCAAAATAACTTCTAAAACTAGAACCAGACTGTTTGAAAAAAATTATTTTCTCTGTGGCTGACGCTGGAATTTTACAGAATAAACCAATGTTGGAAAAAATTTTTTGTTGTGGAGTTATTTAGCTGAAATGCCTGTTAGGAATGTATGGAAATATATTCTGCTTTTTTGTCTGTCTCTCACACGCCCACACAAACCTGGAATGCTCTTTCTGATGATTTCATGGATACAAAACTTTACTCAGCAAGTTAAAATGAAAAGAAAAAATCAGCCCAGAAGTACTGACAATATTAGGAACAGCTGGACAAGATCTGAGTGAAGACAAGATCTGAGTAAGACAGTACATATCCATCAGGGTAAGTATTCCTTACTATAAGGAAAATGTCCTAGGAAAAAACTCACCTTAGTAGAAAGTAGTACTTCCAAGAAGACTTGTTGCTGTCATGCCTCTTGTTGTCAAATACTGATGGTTGAGGTAGTGACTTCAGTTTCTTACTTTTTCAAAGCTCAGAAAACCCAGATTTGGACTAACAGCTTATGCCAGAACTACAAGCTCAGACTCCTAGTGCAAAGATGGGTTGTAGCAAAATGGGCAGACTGTGGGTAACTGCTTCCCAAAGGCACACAGTCTACCTGCTCAAAGGAAGTCAATCATGTGGTCGAAGCAAGGCTATGTGAGCAATTATGATTGACTCCTCAAGGGCTTCCTAAACATATGCTCATCCTAATTGACATAATAAATGCCATCAGCATTTCACATTCTAAATTATAAAATTACATGGCTAGTTATGTAACAAAAGGTGTGCTTCCACTCCGATTTGGCTGATTATTCTGTCTGACTTTGCCAGGACTGACAGCCTCACAAATACCACAGGCTTGCTTTCAGCCATTTGAGCAGATGACAGAACTGTATTTTTGTGGCTGGACAACCACGTGTTCCAGCTGCCTTCTAGGATGCTAGAAAGCCAGGAACAGGTACAACATGCAAACTGCATGAGGGAGAGCATCCCTGTTCATTGCTGCAGGTGTGTCTGCTGTGTCTCTGCCATGGGGACTGTAGACCACGTGTTCTCTGTGCAGGCTGCCCTACTTAACTTAAAAATAACAATACAATAGCCAGAGTAAATTGCATGGGATTGTGAAAATCTTAACTTAATACAGCTTCACAGTAAATCTTAATCTGTCTTTGCAATCCTCTCCCAGGGCCCCAAGTGGGTCAGCAGGGAAGGTGGGTGATGCTACTTCTCTGCCCTCCCAGTGCCAGGAGATGGAAGAGCTGATGAAGAGGGAGCAAAAGAGAAGTGGAGTACTTCTTCCCCTCAGGACACCGAAACCTTGCACGTCAACCTGGCTCCCACAGCCATGGTACCTGCCACCCTCAGACCACACAGCATCTTCTCACATGTGACCACGAGATAACATTTAATAACTACAAAGCGCAGAACACGTGATGGATAACCCTGCTAATAGCACATGATAAAGCAAACTGTGCTTTAATTACACTGTGCCTTTACGACTGCTTCTCTGATCCAGGAGTTTCTTAATACTTGGCAAACTACTTAATGAGTTCTCACAACACCCTGTGGGGATCTTTTTTTAGAAGTAACCCACATGGTTAGAAGCACCTACTTGATTAGGTGAGCTGAGGAAGGGGCAGCTGGCTGCTCCCATGCCACTGGGGCCAGTGCCCAGATTCTGTCACAGGAATCCTTGTACAGCAAAGCGACCACAGAGATGCTCTTAGACCCAATCTGAAGGAAAGCCTCACAAACTCCTGATTTCTAGGATAGCATCCTTTGCTTTATGGACATGCACCTGTTGGAGGGACCAGCAGCAACTTGCAACAGCTGGCTCCTGAGAATAACTTGTCTAAACAATAGAAGCAAATTCTTGGGTTAAAACCTCTGGCCCATTGCACTCAAAGGAAAAATTAAGCAAATTCAGTGGAGCAAGGATTTAATCATCTGTATCTCAAGTTTATTTATGTTGCACCTAACTCTGCATTATGATTTAGATGTAATTACTATATTATACATAATAATGAAAATTATTATTAAATATTATATACTATATACTAATAAAGTTATCCGTCTATGAATGCCTATAACTTAAATTATACCTATATCTTACTCTTTCCTCCTCTTGCTACTTGGGTCCACAAAAACTACTGAATAAACAAATCCTAAGCAGCAAAAATAGTCCCTATTGAAGTGCTGTTTGGAATAGCACAATCTGAAAGCATTCCTTGCCACTCAGTCCCAGGGTCACAGCTGCTGGGGCCCAGTCCCATTTAGGGCCCTGGGAAAAGGAGGACATAAGCCCTGGTAAGGTAGTCAGCAGGTAAATTTCAACAGCTTAGGGAAGTGGTATCAAAAATGGGCAAACACGCAATATGCAGCCATAAATAGAAATTTCAGTGGGCAAGGGGAAGAAATTTTGATCACCTTACAAATTTTTTGCAATGCTGACTACTGAATTTCACACTTAAGAAAAATGTACTCTTAGAAAGAGGGAGATATACTGGACACTGAAAGGCTGAACCCAGCAGGTCAGTTACTGTGGTCTGTCTGGGGCTAACACGAGTTACATTTTGGCTCTTGTGCAGACCCCTCTTACGAATTAGTGCTGACAGTGCCCATTCATATCTGCTGATAGTCCCTGTTGCTCATTAGGGAGTTAGGTGTGCAGTAAAGCTTACAGCTCTGTTTAAAATGGAAAGGACTGGGTAAACCTAAAGTATTCAAGCAGGTGTGGAAGCACCTCTCCAGATGAGGCTATGCAATAGTTTCTGTTCCAGGGCACCTTATTTTGGGGGGAGCAGGATAATGACTAAGCTCCCTGCTCAACAAAAGCCACAGCAAGTACATTTTGTTTATTATAGTGACCAAGCCCTCAGCCACCAAAACACATCCTGTAGAGCCTGGTTCTGCCTTCATCTGTTTAGTGCTGGAAATAACATCCCTGGGTATGGTACTACTCACTGGACTTGATTCATCACTCCTTTAATTGGGGCTCCATGGGAACTCCCCCAAAGCCCATTGCTAATTAACATGTATGTGTTGCTGATGGCCTTGTAATACTCTCCTTAACAACAAGAGGCTTACTAAGGTTTTGTCAGCCAGGACACACGAGTGACACCAGCCTGGGAAAGATAGTTAACTCTGTGGCTGAATGAATATCTGCTTCCAGAACCGGTTCTGTGGGTGTGAAGGCCAATTGTGTGCTGTTTAGTCCCGTGATGAGAAACCAATTAGGAATTACATGCTCAAACTGTTCTGCTTCCTGCATCCTTTCTCACAATCAGATGTCACCTGCTGTGTGCAGGCAGGAAAGAGGATTTTTTAATTCTTTGAAATTCCTCCTATAAGTCATATTTATTTCAGTGCCTCAGATGCTTTTTGACTGGATCTAAACTGAGATATTCTTTTAAATAGCAGCAGTGTGATTAGATGAGTTCTCAGACTGAAACTATGAGAATCCAAAGCTACACTTTCCAGCACTGGGTTCTACTTGTAAAATCCTGTGAGAACTGATACTGTTAAATATATAGTAGAAAATCAGCTTTGTAGTAGAAAATAAAGTAAGATAGTAGTATCACCTCTACTTTTTTAACATCAGTATTTCAACAGAATCTATGCCATGTAAGCATGGAAAGCAAAAAGGCTAGGGAAAAGACAAGTAAAAAATAGACAGGAATTATATCCAAAATCAATCAAAATTTATCTGCTTTCAAACAAGCCATTTTCTGAAAGATTTACCAAACCAGACAGAGAAATAGGATAAGAAATTACTGGCAGATAAAATCCATCTATTTTGTTAAGATTCTTTGTTTCAGTAAGAATGTTGCAGGTCTATTAAAGAGAAACTGGAGGACCACTGAGAGGGTTACTGTGAGCAACTAGGCAGGTAGGAAGTTTGACTGTTAGCTCCTCATAAAGGAGCAATTGATTTTTACTCAGAGGGATGGGAACAGTACATAGTGGGAAGCAGTTGTACACAACAGATCTGCCAACTAACAGTTCCCTGAATATGTATTGAAGGTGAAAGTTTTTCTTCTGTGCTAAATCCCTTTGAATCCCATGATTCAGGTAATAATTGTTTTTGCAGATTCAGGGAGCCTTTAGGGAAAGCCTTGGAAAGATCCAGTGCATATTTGTGCATCTCAGCTTCAAATTTCTTTGAAAGAACTGGGCAGCAAACAAGTGCTAAGTCAGACAGCATTGCAGGACACCAATGTCCAGCCATTTCACAAGAGTGGGGTCTCATTACCTCCTCAAAAGGCTCTGACCACAGAATCCCTCCAAATTAACCACTGGTCTCCATCTGCCCCAACAGTGAGAGGAGCCAGATGGCAGCAGCCAGCCCTGCAGACAGGGCTGACATCTCCAGAAATGCTGAACTGCTTCCCTCCAGCAGCCAGCCTTAAGGAGGCTCTCTACATTTGAAAGCCTGTATTAATTTACTTTCCTTCTGGAAACAATGCTGCTTGATTTCCTGGTTTGCAGTGAAATGGAGCTAATCCATCATCTCATCCTGTGTGCAAAATTTATTTCCATTTTACTAAAGAAGAGCTATGCTAGGGGAAGATGCCAGCACGTTCAAACTTCTTCCAAAAGACAATTCAATTTTCTTTTCTAGTAGATGATCACAACTCAGAGCCAGGAACATTTCTCTTTCCAGCTCTATGCTACAACAAAGTCCTGATGCAGTTAATGCTCAAACACATGGGTTGGAATACACTATGAAAGCAGAACCCATGTGAGCAAAGGGGAGGACACTTCTACAGGACTACAAACAAGTAAAAGAAATTAGCAATGGGAGAATGCTTTCAGGGGGCCAGGATAAGTCAACATTGAGACAAGCTTTCCCAGATTGATTCAATTTATATCTTTGGAAAATACACACAGGCTCTGGGGTTTGGGGTGGAAGAATAAAATAGCAAATTAGTAACAGATCACTTCCTTAAGAGGAATTTTCAGTCTTAGGAAAGTAGATGGGAGTATTGCAGATACAACTCCTCACACATCAGCAGCTTTCCAAATTCCTGACAGTGATTTCTGGCTTTTTTTTGCAGATCAGAATTTGTGCTTTTCCAACAACAGCAGATAAGAGACACTGCTTTTTCAATGAAGTGATGGAACTGCCTTAATGTTGTTCTGCATGAACCTGAATAAGCAAATGGAAACCACTTTGGGCAGTGGGATCTCCATTTCTACAAAAGACTGTGGGAAAACAAGCACCTTGCATAGTGCCCAGTACAGTCACCTAAGGATATCTTGCTTTTCCTGCTGTTCAAGGAACCCTTTCCTAGTTATCAGGCATCATAGAAAAGCATGACATACAAGTCTAATATGCACCTTTTCTGGTTTTTGTCTTTTTCCTTGGCAGATGTAAAGTGGCTGAGAGCTTGATGCAAGCAGTCCATCCCTGGTCACTAAAAGCAACCCAAAACATTAAGAAGTTTAAACACATGAACAGGTCCTTCTGATTTATGTACTTGGACCTCTTATCTACTGAGTACTCTAAGTATACATTTTGGTGAGTGAGGATGTCCATGTGTCCTCATTGCTGTTCCAGGTTCTGTGCTGGCACTGTGAACATACACGCTCTCACATGAAAAGTCTTATGGATAGAAACAAAACTTATAAGAAGTTATGCCTATTCAAACATATTCACAGGTTTGAAACCGCTGCTGTACTGAATTACAAGATGTTTTGAGTAAAGAACTGAGCGTAAGCTTAAGTATGAAGAACAGGAGCTAAAGATAAAAACCAAATCAAGTTCTCTTCCTTTCCTCACCTCAGCTGCAGTTATATGCATAAAATCAAGCAGGAAGATACAGCCGTGGTGAATGTAGCCTCAATTTGCCTCCTACAGCTGCAGCGAGACTTTGTGCCTTTTAACCTGGGGGAGGGGAAGAAATAGGTTTCCAGAGGATTAATAAAGCGATGGGCTAAAGCAGCTGCAGTACAAATGGCACCTCTCCACAAACAACTGTTTGGATTTCAACACGCTCTACTGAAGAAATGGACCTTCTTACCAATGGGGAAGACAGAAAGCCAAGCACATCTAGCTAACAGAAAGTTAACTAAGCAGTGTCTTTGCACAGCAGGAAGTATATATGTAAGCAGTATTTTAACAGTGCCTACCAAGAAGTGCAGCAACCTATAGGTATGTTATATAGCCTTTTCAGTTAGATTATGAAAACAAGCTGTACATTAGGTTATGGGGAAGTTGAATCACTAATGACAGACACAGTAGCTATTTATCACTGCCTGGATGCATGGCACTCTAGAGTGTGCAGGCTGAGATTTGGGCCCATTCCCCTGCCACTAAACATGCAGTGTTAGTTTACCAGAGCATTTTTTCCACCTTTGCTCCTCTGGAACAACTCACGCCAAGCTCAAGTGGAAAAGTAGGAAGAGCAGAAAGAAAGATACAAGCCTTTCAACTCACGTGTGTGGCTTTGCCGTGTCTCTCATCCACAGCTGGCAGAGTCGTGCGGGTGTAAAATCCCCGGCTGGGGCTGGCGCGGCCGGGCAGGGCCTGCACTCACCCCTCAGCTGCAGGCAGGCAGCAGCCGGTGCCCGTCTCAGATGGCCAAGCCTATGGCATGACAGAAGGCACAGAAAAGCTGAATTGCATAAACCTGAGCAATTTAAGGTCTAAAAGACCACACCCTCCCGGTCATGTCTCCCGCAGGCAGATAAGCATGTGCGGGCTGCTCATACAGTAGTGTAATTTGAAGCTTTTACTTTTCTTTCCGGCATATACCAAAGTTCATTTTCAATCAGGTTCTTCCTTGCATTTCTTTTCTTCTTTTAACCTGGAAATCAGCTCGGTTGAAATTTAACAAATACAAGTGGACCATCCTAAAATTTGCTTCAAGACAGAAGATCTGTGTCCAGAGCCAGGCCCTCTCCTTTGAATAGAAAGACAGGGTCCACAAGTTCTAAGCCAGAATCTACAGTTTGGAATCCGAATCTTCACTTTCTTCCTGTATACTTGGTGGTGGACACTTGAACCACATAAGTGCAATTTGTAAACTCCAGAATCAGCTGTCTGAAAATACAAGCTCTGTAAATTTTCTGAACATTGCAAAATTAAGACTGCATTAAACCCTCTTACCCAGTAATTTGCAGTTTAAAAAGCACCCAAGAAGGGGATAAAATGTGCTGTGGATAAGGTGTCATGCTGCTGCACTGTGATGCAATGGCTGAGAGTGAATGTTAATAGCAAAAACAGCAGCAGCAAAAAAAATCTATTTTCAGTAAAGGAAAATAAACCCTCATCTTCCAACTACATGAATCACTAATAAATGCAATGACTTCAGCCATCTTAAGCATTTGCTCCTAAGGAAGGAAATGTTATTCAGGCAGCAAGGCAGCTTTGGAGATGGACTTGAATCAAGGAACTACAGTATACACTAAAAACAGGCAGGAGGAAACACCCAGCCTTTGATAAAAACATCTATGGCTACCAGGTCTTGGCCTCCAGTTCATTCTTATGCAAGTTTGTTTCCCTTCAAACATTTTCAAAGCATGCTTGTAACTTGTGACTATAAAATCCCTTGTTAAATATTTATTTTAAGAAATCATCAAGGGACATGTCAAGTCCTACCAGCAAGTGTGACAGTCATACCCTTAGCTGGATGGATGTTTCTTTGTGGTAGTATTTGCCTTTTCTGCCCTGACAGCATAGCACCTCAGCTCCAAGTTGCTCAAGAAAATCTGGGACGGGTTCCTGCCAAGCCAGCCTGCCAGAGCTCAGTGTACAGTTGTCCAAAACCCAGGCAGTGCTGTGCTGGATCTGGGGCACTGTGCAGCTGCTGCTCTTTCCCCAGGATGGGTGCAGTACAGAGAGACACAGCCTGCATGGGACCAGATGTCCATGGCAGTCACAAGGCCAGATATGCAAGCCTCACGCGTCAGTCGTCTGCAAAATTGAACTATGCATATGAAATGTACTTTTAAAAACATGCTTAAGCTACAGAAGCTTAAACATTAGCAAATACATGCCCACAGAGCAAAGCCTGTGTTTAAATCCTTCCTCACATGGGAGGTCTCTCTGAGGCTGCTCGCCCTAGATTAGGAAGCCCAGAGCCCTGTTGTCGCAGGTGACCACATCAGATGCTCAGTTACAGACTCAATTTCCATCCTAGCAACTAGCCAAGTTTGCCCTCCCTCCAAGTGCTGGGAGGCTTTTCTAAGTTTCCAGACTAAGGGCCAGCTCAAACTCATTTTTTCTCACGCTAATGTTACCGAATTGCTTAAATTGCCTTTCCTATCTCATGATACGCTTTCCTGTTTTCCTTTCCACTCAAATTCTGTAAGTCTTTGCTCAGACAAAAGGCTCTCTGCTCTCCTGCTCACACAAGCAGCACTCTTGGGCACTCATTCCTGTCCAAATTCTTAACTTTGGAAGAGCATTTATATTTCTTTATACATACCGGGCAAATTATTTTCCTAGAAGGTGAGTTCTTTATTGGCTCTGAACCAAATTGCTGGTGAGCTCTTCAGTACCTGTTGATCCCAGCTGAACCTGTCTGTCATCTGCTGGGAAGGAACATAGAAGGACCTCCTTTAAACTGCAGCCAGTGTACTGTAATATTTATCAGTTTCTTCCTTTGCCTGCAGCAGATTTTCTTCACCAACATCACAAAAAAAGTGAGAACACTTTCCTACTACAATTCATTAATTTGCCCCAACAGCAGAGTATCAGACTGGCTCATTGACACCTGTTTGATAAACTTCTAATTTCCTGGTATAGATTCATACATGGGAGGCAAAAATAATTTACATATTTAGCTGTTTTTAAAGTAAATTTGTACATGTATCTCAAGCTATGCAAATACAGGTATAATGACTGACATTTCAAGTTGCAGATTTTCCATACTTCACTACTGCTTAAATTATTTCCAGGAGGACAATATGCCATAAAGTCTATTGTATTAGAGCTTACTCATTTATTTACTTCAACTAAATGATTTCAACATACATTGAAAGCATTGGCAGCACACACTATGCAAGCTAAGTTAAAAGATTAGTCATGTCATATTAGGGGAAAGTGTAGTAATCAATGTTAGTTGATAATATTGTAATGGATGCCATCTATGTTAGGTTGAAGAGATCATGATGTCCTGCAAACACAGAGGCCTATGCATCCTCCTGTGAAGCCCTGTGAAACTGGAGCAGAAGAGGCAGGGGTCAGGTCAGCTCTTTGGCTGCTGCTGATCACTCTCCCCCAGTCCCTGGTCCAGGCCGGGCAGCACACTGCTTACAAAAAAGGAAATAGAAGAGCTTTCTCCAGTGCATGTTCCATTCCTGTCCACACAGCTCTGGAAGAGGACTGAGCCATACTGTCCCTTTCAAGTACTCAGCAGTACTAGATATTTCTTGTGGATTTCTATGATGTAACACAATGGCAAAATGCACCCTTGTCCCTGACCCCCATGGATGGACAGTGGGATGGGGACCAGGACAAAGGGTAGGCCTGGCTGGCCCTTGGACTCAGTGGAGGAGCAGTGAGAAGGAATGATGCCAGAAAAGGAACATCTAGAGCTGTGGGTCACAACTCACATGGTGGGGACAGATGAGACAGGAGTTTGGGGTGCCCCAGGTGGAACTGTTTCTCCTGAGCTCCAAACAGCAGGCCATGTGCATATCTGGAATTAACATTTAACATTCTCCCATGGGATTTCACCTCGGCTTGTAGAGGTAAACTGAAGAATAGGAATAAACTCTAGGAAGAGAATAATTAGGCATTGAAACAGCTCCAGCATGCAGGCCAGCATTTTCATACCAGTTCCCTCTCTTGTTTCCTCTTTGAGCAACCTGAATTGGATCATGAAACGTAAAAGGATTGCCAAGCACTTGTACTATGGACTCTGCTGACTACTGAGTGCCACTGACAGTCTGCTTGGAAATTAGACTGGACTCTGCAGTCATTAATCACCAATATTAAATAGCAATTCTGTACTGTGTGACAGTTCAAATAAGATGTTGACTTCCAAAATTGACCCACTTGGTATAATTTACAGCTGGCAAAGCTCTTACAAAGTGTATGTTGCTGTGGGTAGTCATGTTTCATTTGTCATAAGCATTTACTAGATCTTCTGTATCCAGTATCTTTACATTTTCTAGATTATTCCTGAGAAGCAGAACAGGAGCATAATGAGGAAATTAAAATCCCAATATTAAAATAATCTCTTGTCTTCAATTAATGAACCAACAATAGTACCAGACTACTATTTTTCTGAAATGGACTGCTTTCAGGGACTAAGAGAGCACAGGTTTAAATATGACCCTACTGGGAAAAATCCCAAAACAGCAACTTGTACCATGCCAGCAACTAAAATCATCCCACCAAAAAGGCTGTATGGCATCCCTCAGGAATGGCCTTGACTTGGAAAGCCCACAGACCCAGCTATAAAATCTCAAGTGAATTCTTCCACCTCCTCCAGAAAAAAATCTATGAACACATGAGCTTTCCATACATAAGCAAAACAAACATTCAAGTGGCCAAATCACTCTGGCTGTAGGGAGAGGATATTACAGATAGTCAGGCACTATATGTTTTCCACTGGGAGAAATTCTTGAAGTTAAAAGATTAATCTGGTCTCTCAACACATTCATTAGTTAAATTGCAAAGCAAGCTCATTATATAACCAACCCTAGGACAATTATATTTATCTTGTCAAGGCTCACAGTACAGACGGATTGCTGACAAAGGTAACAAGAGTATCTTCTGAAGGGTGAAAGCTCTCTGATCTATTTGAAACATCATTGCTGTGCCCTCCCTGAGTTTTCAGATTATTTGTGTCTTTCTGGAAGAATACGTTTGTGCAGTTCCTCCCAGAGGTCTCTCCAGCATGAAGAGAGAAACTGAGGAAAGCTGGATTTATTCTCTATAAGTGGGCAAATCAAGGCACAGAAATTAAGTGATTTTCTCCTAATTACCAAAGACATCTCTGACACCTTACTAATTCTCCCATACTTTGCTAGACAGTAAAGGACATGTTAAGATGGACTTAAAGCATGTACAAATACTAGTGTGCTCAGTCCACTCTTGAATTAACTTTTACATCCAGGTTTATACCTGAAGAATTCAATAGTTGTTGAGAGATGGAGGTCATCTTGTCTGACTCCTTGCATGTCACAAGCTGCACACCCCCGCTCTGTTCCTTTGTGGAACCTGTTGCCTGGGTTTAACCCTACAAGGAATCTTTCTAGAAAACCATTCCACTCTGGTCTGAAGAACCAAAAGGGGGGGAGTCCACTGATCTCTTTGGTATCTTATTCTGGGATTTAATTGTGCACACATGTAAGAACATGGATAGTTTATTGTTAATTTGATGACACTACCTCAGATTATTATCATCAAATCATGTTATGCATTTCCTGGGTAGATGAAAGAGCTGGTATTTATATCTTGTACCTCTACATGTGCTGTATTTGTACTAACATACTCATCTATTTTTCATTTGGAGCAAAAAGGCTGTGGTAGAGACCTGCCAACATAGCAGGTGTATTAGCTACCCCAGCTACCCCTCAGGTAAGATTTTTGCTGTTCCCTGCACTCTCATCCAATTCAAAATCCTATTTTAAAATGCTGCTTGTGATGGGGTTGATGTTACTCCATGCATCTCTCCATATGCATACCTATGATAAACACAGACAAGATCAGACCTTTGCACATGTACTCAAGGATCACACCAGATATTCTGCCCTCCCACTGAGCTATGACTACATCCTAAGATTGTCCATTAAAGTATCCAAAGTCTTTCCAAAGTCTATATTGTTTTTTTCTGAAGCTGTCTCCCCCATATAGTACGTTTCCAGTTTCCAGGTTTATAATTTTACACTTGACCATGTTAAAGCATTCTTTTTTCAGTCTGAAGTCCACTTTTTTCTCTAGTGCCGTGCATAATCAGTGAGTAGTTCAGTATTTTTCCTGCAAGGTTAAGTAGTGAACGTTGCCAGAAGAGGTCTGAGTCCTGAACTAGTCTGGAATCTCAGTAAAAATTTCTTATTAGAGTGATTTTGCAACAACTTTGATCCACGAGCCCGTAGCCACTTGGCATGTTCTTAAACAAGAATGCAAAATACTACATTTTTGATCAAATTATGGTAGGATATCAAACTCAAGATTTTCATTTTTTATTAGGCCTATAGCAATTTTTTTTAACTATCTGGGTAATCTTACATTAAAGAAGCAAGCCAAGCTTACCTGACAAGGTTTGAATACAATGAAAATATCATTGGCTGCCATTAACAATAGTCCTGTTCTTTATACTTGAATTCTCATATCAGTTTCTCTATTATTTTGCTGGAAGTGAGGTCAGGCCGACTCTCATGCTGTTATCAGAATTATCCTGTTTGTGCCGTTGGGCCACTGGCAAAAAAAAATGAGCATGCTTTCAGTCTTGGCAGATCGCTCCAATGTTACCAAATTTATCAAAAGTTCTTATCAGTGGGCCAGAAAATTTCTCTGCCAATTTAAGAAAAAAAATAGGATGCATAGCTACTGGCAACACAGGGGCTACTGCCTTAAAGCTGATTTCCTCAAAGTAGGAGTTGTCTAATATTCTTTTAGTTGCAGATGGGCTGGAAAAGAATTCATCCTCCACCTGCGATACATACAAACAGTATTCTTTCTTTCAAACATAAACCAGAAGTCTTTTCTGAACATTTCAGCCATCCATACATTTCTTATTAACAGTTTCAGTAACCTACAACCCTTGCTTGCCCCACATCATTGCTACTTTTTTTCCCTATGTCAATTAAAAAATTTCAGAACACCATTTGCTTTCCAAGAATAGATTTTGAGTTGTTTCTAGTAATTTCCATACTTACTAACATATAAATATCAATAGATATTTATCTCCCTTTTATAGCTCATTTTTCCAATATAAGCCACATGGTTTATTTAAATATGTACGTATTGCGTGTTTGCATGCCCACACAAGTGTCAATGGATATGTATATCTATGCAACCCCATATATAGATAAGTGTGGACAAATTTATATCTGTTTAAACACACTTATACAGATGAGTAAGTCCATTTCTACTTTTTGTCTTCTTTTGCCATACATGTCGTCTTAACAATGTTTTGCCCATTTGGTGAGCTCTTGAAAAACTTTCAGTTTTGTTTATGTCTCTGCTTATTCAGTTTTACTAAGGGCTGTCCTTAGCTTTGGGAAATTGGCCTTTTCAAACCAGCATGTGCGAATACTATGGCTTGGGACTATATTCTCTTCAAGCATATTAAATGTAACCAGGTCATTGTCAGTTTTTCCTGACACAACATCTGATTTCCAGTCTAGTGGATAAATTCACTTTTATCTATCAGGCTACCTAAAAGCAGAATTCTTCCACTCTAACAACTTTTCTTTTGCAACTATCATCCGGTATTTAAAGCTACTCTATTGATGTTTCACTAATACCTAAATGAAATCTTCAGCAAATATGTCAAATAAAGTTTCCCATAATTACACAGCTGCTTCCCCACATGCAATAGTAGCTCAAGCTGTCTACAGATTCATTTCAGTGACATAATGTAGCCTTTGCCCACCTTTGCTCACCGCTGAGCCTTGATAATCAGCATATTTATTGTGCTTCATTTCCTAAGATCCTGCACTTCCCAGTTCTAAGTTGGGGAGATATATATGCCACCAGGTCATAGACAAAGTCATTCCCCTCTCATAATATCTTTTGTCACCCTTGGTCTGCTTAAACAACTTACACAATATTCTAACATATTGATCCCACTAGCACTGTAACCTAGTGAGACAATTAAGTTGAATTTATCTTGATAATGGATAAATTCTAGTTGCTCTTACTTATCACCCAGATTCCCAGCCTCAGCATATAAGCATTTCCAAATGTATTTCTTTTTGGATCCTCTACCATGCTGATTTAATTTGTTCCTGACAAGGAGAATTTGAACCACATTTACTGTCTTAACCCCCTTCTACATGCAGTTGCTTTAAATACACTTGTGGCAGTTCCCAACAGCCAAGATATTTTGTCCCGGCCACACCTATTCAATCTCTCCATCTTTTAGTACTGTATATATTACAAGCCAGTATAGGGTTTAGCTCTATGGTAGGTAGTCAGTCCAAAACCAACATGGATATTTTGTGCTGACCTGTGGAATGCTGACATGGGCTGGCTGGAGTACAATCTCTGCAGCACTGTTTAAAAAATGGCATTTGGCATCATTCTTTCTGCATCAGTGTCATGTTTTTGCAGGTGGCTTTGCAAAATAAGTCAGCAAATAAAATTTTTCATATCAGTGTAAGTACTCCACATAGGCCACACAGGCACAACCTATCAAGGAACTGCAGTCTTCTGCAATACTTGCAACACCTTGCAGCCAAAAGGCTCAGTGCTGACCTGAGCCTGTCATGGAAACTCTCTGAAGGGACACAGATGTGTTCCACGCAGGAGGAAAAAAAAAAGCCTTAATAGCTGTGCATGTGTCATTGTCACCCACTTATAACTGTCTTTTTTTTTTTCCACACAGCACAAACTAGGAAGCTCTGCAGAAATCCTTCTGGGAACAGGCAGAGGCCCACAGACCTCTCGGATCTGCCTGGTTACTGTGCTGGTACCTGCCTTCTCGTAAGAGGACAAAACTCAGTACTGAACCCAGGATTGTCCCTTGAAATGTTTAAAGACTGTGCAATCTAGCTAAGAAAAACAGGGCATGCTTTACAAAATGTGTCACTTCCATTGATACAGTAAGAACTTGCGAAGACATAAATTTAAGTCAGAATGCCATGGGCACTATGGGCACTCTGCTCTTACCTCAAAGAGGTAAGGGATTTCTTCATATGTAAAAAAGTTGTATCTTTTACTGGACTAATTGGTGCAACTGGAGGAATGGTGTGCCTTCAGGAATGCAAGTGTTCCTTTAATCACACACACTGCAAGTTCTAGTAGATCCACACAGGCACTGCAAGTTCTAGTATATCCACACAGCAAACCACAAAAGGTAGCTGCTGGGAAAGAGCACACAGAAAGGGGCCACCTCGAAGGCAGTGAGGATTTTTCAACCCACTGGCTCCTGAGCAGCCCCACATGTTGAATCTGAACACATTGTTGTCTGGAGATTGCGGCACTGTGTGCCAGTCCAGCAAGCTTAGCAAACAGGGAATAGTGTTCATTTTGCAGATTACCTCTCTTGTACTAAGTGAGTAAAGCATCAGTCTATGCACATCCCTTTCACATGCTAACTGGTAAATTGCTAGTTTATTTACTGAAGGGAGAGTGCAATGCATACAGTATAGATTACACCAGAAACAAAAGTTGTAAGGATGCAAAAACATAATTACACACAGGGCAATGAAGAGTATAACGTATTATACATATACTGAGAACTTCTTTAGCAATGCCTTTTGCAAACTGAGATGGTGATAATTGAAGGAATTTAGCTCAGAAATGTAATCTTAAACTCAAATGAGCAAGCAATACTCTGTCCTAAACTGTTCTACTTACAAAGCCACAGGCCTGAAAATAGTGGATAGAGGAGCAACTGAGGTGCTGACCTTTCTTGTGTAGAGGAAACCCTCCCTTCTTTCATGGGCTTCTGCCCTCCTAAGACACAGAAAAGGCATTTTAATCAGCTCATGTAACTGTGCTTGTGTACCTGCCAGTCTCCAAGAACCCACAATGACTTTTGGATTCAAGGAACAATTTCAACCACTTCTGACAGATGACAGGGGCTTTCAACAGCAATTAAACAAGTGTGGTCAAAGCAGGTAAGAATTCATGTGGAGATGAAAGACTAATAGCATTACACTGAGAGAAAACGCTCTCTGAGAATGTCTTATTAAAATGCAGACCTCCTGTTCCTATCCTGGTAAAGTGGTCTTAAATATCAAAAAAGCGGGAAAATCTCCTGAAGCTCACAGCAGTCATGAATCTAGAGCAAGATTCCTTGACTTTGGTGATCATGGATCTGTTTAACTACCATTGTTTTATACACTGTGGTAAAGGATCTATTTGTTTAACTATTGTTTTCTACACTGTATATTCAGATGCTGCGCATTTTCAAAAACCATAACAAAGGAATATGTAACTGTATGATACATTATATATAATGCATACATATATAAAAGTCAACTGAAGATTGAATGACATTTCAGCAGTTCATAAAGGAAATGGTAATAGTAATATTGAACTTGTCTGTGGTCTGCAGTGTGAATGATTATTGTCATTTCAAATGAGACCTCCTTGAGAAAATATTTGTTTTTATACATTGGTAATACCTTAGAAGCGGTAACTCCAACAAAGCTATTTAAAAGAAATTCAGAAAGTCCATTTAGCTGACTTATTAGCTCAGGTCAGAGCATGGTGGTGATGACACCAAGGTTGTGGGCTTGATACCTGTATGTGCCATTCACTTAAGGGTTGGACTTGTGGGTCCCTTCCAACTCAGAATATTCTGTGATTCTAGAAATCTCCCATTATTTGATCATTGTCGTAGTGCACTTCCTCTTTCAGTGTGTTATGGGCTGCAGCAAAATCACAGAAAGCTCTTTAAAAAAATAGAGAAAACAAGTATTATTTTCTAACTCATTACAAAACTATAAACTCAGCTTTCAGTGTCTGGTGGTGTGTTGAATATTTTGTATGGTTTTTTCTAGTGTAATTATTTCTCATGAATATCTACTGAGTGTGGTTTTCTTGTGAAAATTAAGGTCTAACTCAGACATACAAAGCAGAAGTTTTTGAAAAAGCATTTGTACCACAGCACATCTATTGGAATCTCAGTTGATAATGTTGAAGCAACATTTGCTGTTGTAGTTTTAGGCCTCTGTACACCACATATGCTGAAATATTCCAGATGTGGGGTAGCAAAAGCATCAAACTATTTCTATGTATGATATGATATGATGGCAGGAATTTAACCCAAATCTCCACATACTTGTCCTTCCTGCTACTGACCTCTCTTGCTGCTTTGCCAGGGAACTGGTGCTGACACTTTACATTGTATGAGATACCACTAAGGGTAAATGAACGGCATTACCATTATCTTTCAAAGGCCTCAGACTGAAGCAGTTGTTCAGAGCATCCCTGATGCTGACAGAACAAGTCTATATTCATGCCCTGCAGACAAAATTGCCATTCGTATTTGGATTTATACCACGCTCACGAAGTTCCTTGGAAGATCTCTTTGCTTTGTATGTGGGGAAATGGATCAGAAAATACTGACCATTTTCAAAATGCTTGCTTTGAATTTCAATGTCTCCTTCTTGTACTGGCTAACAGTGAGCTACTGTTGGTGCACACTAAGTCCCTCACACTGCACGTAAAGTAAGTTGACTTGACGAGTGTGTAGAGACTGCAAACTCCCTTGCCTACCCCTCCCTTCCCAAAACACCAGCAATGGGCCATTATCTTTGATTTTGACATCTGAAGAGAGAATGCAAATGCCAGGAAGGAAGTTTTCAGAATCTGAAAAAAAATACTCACTAAAAGACCTTCCAAAGGGAATATTACAACAGGATACAGTAAAGAAAAACAGGAGAAGAATTTGAGGGGGAGATGCTCACACTATAAATGAAAAATACTTCTGAGAGTAAACACAAACAAAAGCTCATCCAAACTTACCTCTGCTTAACAGAAAATTACTGAATTTTCTGCTTAAAATAGACTCAGTACATTAGTCAAATACTTGAATATGTCTAATTTATACCTTCTGGACTGTGCGGTGTATTACAAGGAAGATGAAAGTATGCTCAGAATTGATGTTGGGGCTGCCCCCACTGGACCACCAAGGCAGAAGATGAAATTTAGAGGTTACAAGCTGAGTACTAGGATGCAAATTCACTGAAAAATTTTATTTATAGCACCAGGGTATCTTCTCAAGAATCAGGAAAAAAATTATCTCTAAAGTCATGGAACTGAAGATTAGGAAACCCCAGTCTTTCTGAGTATCTTCATAATAGACAGTCACTATAAAATTGCCATTACTTCTTATGTTTTGGGAACAGTGACTAGATTAAGGCTGTCTATATTCTACACTACAACAACATGCAATATAATAGCATTACCCTAATTGCAGCTCTACTCCTCTGCTGGTTTCTCCTACTAAAAACTGTCAGAGTAGACTGTGCTGTGCAAACCACACAGTCTGCACATCAAAGACTTTGCAAGCTAAGCAGCTGAGATCAGGAGACTAGATCTGCACAAGAAATTCCAGAAAAACTCAACACTGCATGGATCTGTACAGACTTCATGCACGACATGAAAGACATTCTTAAAAGATGGACTTTCAAAAAAGATAGGGGGTGGTGGCTTTCTAAAGCTAAAGAAAGCTAAAAAGATCTGAACAGTTGCAAAGCACAGCTGACTTTCAAACAAATTCCTGAGCAACTGAGAAGCTGTCTTAGGAAAGAACAGGGCAGAGCACAACAAGGCAGCAGCACTGACTTGGTTTATGGTTTTTCCTGTGTTATCAAGCAGCAGATTTTTGTCAGAATGCTTTCCAGGCCTAAGGACTTTATGAAGAAGCCTGAACAGACTCTTAATGGTCTACATGAAAAGATGCAGTTTATTTACAAAATAAAATTTGCTGGTTTGAACTGAAATTACAATGAATGATCGTGGAGGAGTAAATTAAAGGAAAAGTATTAAATTTATGGCTGAAGCCATGCTGCACTCTGAAAGGAAAAAGGTAGAGCATCCTTTGCTGGTGTTTTCACAAAAACATAGGGAGTATTGCACTGATCTTTAGGTGCTGAGTGCAGGGAACAGAGCTTGAGTGGCCCTCACAAGGCTCTGAATGAGTGACAGGACTGCGGTCTGTAACCCAGTCAGTCAAAAGTTATCTTGGAAAGAAAAAGGTGTCATGATGAGGAGAAAGGATATAGAGAAGAGCAATTCTTATAAGAGGAAATTTTCTGCCTGTCTACCTTTAATTAAGAAACTAAAACCTGCTCAGAATCACAGCTTTAAATTCATCTTCTCCATAATTAATAATTTATCCTTAACCCAATTTCTTAGGGAAACAAAGTTGAGGCACTCACACCTTTGTCCGTCTGTGTCTGTGTACATCTTCCCTCTATATCTTCAGAGTCCAATGGCCTTTTTCACTACCTTAACTTTGACAAAGGATAGTGATTTCAAAGATAATATGTGCCCATATATGTAAACAAAATAAGGTAGAGTAATAGAGGAAAGAAACCCCACTAAGCGTCCATATGGAGAGAAAGACTGAAGGATAAATACACTGAGGAATCAACAAAAGGCTTGAAATTCCTGAATACCTCATGGGAAATACTTCAATTAAACTCACACCTTTCTAAACACCAGGAAATACAGTTACCAAATACAAAACTGTAAGAAACTAGGCTTCACTGGCTCAGCTGCTCACCCAGCAACTTCACTTCAGCAAGCAAACCCATCACTACAATTGGAAAATACCTGTATTTCGTCGGATGGAAAGCGCAGCAAACAGGCTCTTGGTGAATAATCTAGGCATGAAAAATGTCAAGGAAGCAGTTTCCAATTAGCAGTCCACACCAAAAGAAAGCTTCCACTCTACCCCCCTCCAGGGCAGCACTTTTGGGAGCCCATGGGAAGGGGCCCTCGGTGGCCGGGGGCACACAGGGCTGGGGCTGCTGTGCGGGGAGGGCTCCCTCGCTCAAGGGGAAGCGCAGTCGCGAACCCAAGAACAACAAAACAGCATTACACTTAATCCACTGCCATCTGGCTTCATTTTGACAATCCACAAAATCAGACACAACATTCTTCCGCAAAATCCCTGGAAAACAACGCAAAACTAGTGTCAAACCCAGTGTCCCCTCCCTCCCTGGCCCCTCTGAGGGCTTGAAAGAGAGGTTTCTCATAAAATGAAGAGCGATTTCCCCAAGTGACATTTCTGCAGGAGCATTCAAACTGCAGATGTTTCCACTGTGGAAGTAGAGTTTGTATAATGCAGCACCGCTTGTCATATTTATGGAGGCAGGGAGGGGGAAGGGGGTGAGAAACAGAAAACAGGAGAGGCTGCAAGCAGTGGTGTTGATCCATAGGTGATGAACTGCCTGAGGCTATCAGCTCTGTGTGTTTGCTCAGCTCTTGACCTGACAAAGGGAGAACAAGGACCATCCATCTTCCCCAGCAGAAACCAAGCAGCTGCTCCTGAAAGGACAAGGCAAATCACACAGCCTTTAGACTGCTGGGAACACAGTATCTCTGCAACGCAGTAAGACAAAATCCATTAGTTTTATTCTTGTTATTTTAAAAATGTGTTGCAGGAAGCCTTAGTTTGCAACATTTGCATTGTTACTGAGGCATTAAGGCTGTCTGCATGGCCTGCTAACTGAGCTCAAATATCACCTCATAGGTGATGGTTTTCATAATTTCTTAAAAGAGGAGATTCTTTCCACAACAGAAGGCAGGAACACACACAAAAAATATTGGAATAATGCCTGTTTAATGCTAAATTGTGTTCCCATTGACAAACACTGGTTATCCACAGAAAACAACTTGCTAAGGACTGAACCATGTTTTTATTGACACCTCCTGACTTAGAGTTGCAACTCAACTATTGGGTTTCTCATGACCTTTCAGACACTCAAATGCTGAAGATGCCTGGCCTCCATCATGACATGGACCTTCTGTAGTTGCTGTGACAATGCTACCGTCTCTACATGGATATCTCAGATATTCTGGGATTTCTCATCTAATACTAGATACCAAAATCCAGGCATCTGCATGAGATTTCAAGAGTTATTCCACAGAGGCTACCTCCATTACAGCATCCTCATGTACTCTATGTTGTGATACATCTTCTTGCATTTTCTGGGTGCTACCTATGATAGGAGCAAGTGTGTATGCCTTCTCAGTTGCCAAAATTAGTGGACTAGCAAGCAAAGCATCCACTCACTAAAAATAGTTCATTTGCTAAGGATACTTTGCTCAGTTCCCATATAAGAGCTGTCAGGACAGAAAACAAGGCACACTCCATTTGCACATCTGTCTTAGGGCTCAACACCACAAGAATGTCCCCAGGCATGGCCTGTGCTCTGTTTTTTAGCATGGCTGAGCATCCTGTCTTCCAGAAAGCACATTACTGACAGCATTAATGTTAACAGGCACATCTCTGTGGAGTGCTGCATGTGCACATGCACTAATCATGCATCTTTCTTAATATTCAAGATTGTGCCAGGGAACAGCCCTGCCTGGCCTTCACACAGGGATTAGGGGATATAAGGGAAATGGAAAGATTAAGTTCCCTGTGCAACAGCAGTGTCACCTGCAAGGGACATGTAACTTCATAAAAGCTTATTCTACTGTAACTCCCAAATGTTTCCCATTGTAGAATATAAAAAACTGCATTCATATCACGACATGAGAGGAGGAAATGGCACACTTGTACTAAATACTGGGAGATTGTTTTTACAGCAAAGACAGTATCTGCATGAACTTCAGCACTGTAGATAGAAAAGCTATGTGATCACACAACAGCAGCTCAAGCAAGTACACACCTGGAAGGAAGAGAAGGGAGAACAGAATCTCCTGTAAAACCAGAATTGTAAGCAATACAAAAGAAGCTCTTATATTGATGAAGGCAGTAAAGAAACAGCAAGCAAACAAGATATTTGTATCCCTAAAAAAAAAAAAAAACCCAAACAAACTAGCAAGAAAACTTGTTTATGACCCAGACTAATAGAACTGAGGAACCTGCACTATGATAAATAATGCTGATCCATGATTTGTGATGTTAACAGATTTTTTAAGGTGGTTAGGGAAGTAGCGTGACTTGTAACAGGCTTCATGCTGAAATTACTAGCTGCTGAGATGTTGCTGTTTACTTACAGCTAGCTGTTTACTTATAGCTTTACACATAGTTATATATTTTTTGAAACGGTGTATTTTTCAGGTTCAGTTTGTGGGTTTGATAATTTCAAGCTGTAGGCTTCTGTCACTTCTCACAATGTTCATCCTCCAAGGATGCTACAGCAGCATCCTCACTACTGATGGAAAGTTACATGGGCAGCTTTCTCTTCATAGCCCACAAAACTCTGAAAGGACAGAGAAATTTGAATTATGGGTTTTTACTGACAGCAGCAGACTCCAGATCACAGTCCTTTTTACACAGACATGCCTGGTACCTCCCCCTCTCTCTCTGTCCTTTAAGCTCTTCCTGTGCACCATGACTAAGCAGTCACTCACCTTAGAGGTAGGCTGAATTCCTGTTGGTAATGCAAAAGTTTTTCTCAGGGACTGAGAACAAACACATATAAGGCAAAGATGATGGAATTGTTGGATTTTAAGGGGTATTTCTGTTTGGTTTTTTTGAAAGAATAAACTCTATTTTGTTCCACTTTCATACAGGTTCTGTTCAAAGCTTCACAGTGATCACAAGAGGATTTGACTTGGCACTTCGCCAAAGCTATGTCCTCTGTATAATCAAGTGAAAGATCTGCTTGTCAAATGTTTGCAGGGCTTTATTCTACATGAAAGCAGCCTGCACCACCCATTCCAAAGAAGTCTCCTTTTTGACTCCAGGAGGTTGAGGACTTCAAAAAAACCAGGTTTACATCCTCTTACGCTCATTTAGCAACACCTGGGCTAGTAGCTACCTTTTCAAAATCACTGTTACAATGAAAACAGCAGAAATCTGACAATCTATCATATGCCTGCAGTGAGAAAGAACTGTTTTCTCTATGTATTTTTGAGCATTTTAACTGTATATGTTGTGAAAATTAAGGCTGAATACTACAAAAATTCAATAACTTCTTACAGTAGAAAAAATATTCATGCCCCTGAAGCATGCCTCTCTATATTCAGGTCACCACTATAGGATTTATTTACACCTTTCCTTCAACTTATTGGACATACACAGTTATGAGTTTCCCTGTGCCACTGGTATTATCATCACAAGGCTACCAGTGGTTTGTCAACAGGGGTTGGAATATCAGTCTGGAGTTACTAAACTTACATATTCAGAACCAGATATTTAGAATATATCCTGATTCCTGTTCCTCTTGCTGTGCTCTGCCTTCTCATTTACTGAATTAGAGCTTCTCCAGGCAATTTGAACCAATAAGTATTTTCAGTTCATGCTAACTGATATCTGACAGGAGTCTGCAGCATTGATCATGTCCAAATCTATATAATTTCAAAATTGTCTCACTGTACCCTAACTTCATTGCTTTACTGGGGTACAGTCAGAATTTTAAGTGGAAAGAGGGGCTTTGTTTTAAAGATGTTGCTTTTGCTTAAGTATTATCTTTCCCTGTATTGCAAATTGGCAATGCTCTTGGAAATCTTTGCTTAAAGAGGGTATCCTATAGCAATTAAAGTGTCTCACAAAGCTGTATAAAACATTTGAGGAAAATGGAGTAAAAATTGTGAAGGACTGAAATAATCATCTCTTGTCATCTGCTACACAGGATATATGCTATTTTAATTTGTTTCAATGTCTGTAATCTCTCCATGTACAGCAGTTTAAAGCTTTGTTCTGTTTTAAAATAGAAAGGTAAAGCTTTTTGTCACACTTCATTTACTGGCCAGCTGGAACTGCACTGCCTGTTCCTGCTTATTTATGAGAGCTCAGAGGAGAGGGTTGTGGGCAGCACCCCAGTTTAGCTTCTCTAGGAAATAAATTGACAGGAAACAAGGGGAAAACTGACTATAAAGGTCCTCCTTAAAAGGCAAGAGAAGTCTTATGAATGAGAATTGCACTCCTTAACTTCATCTCACAAATAACATTCTCAAGGCCAAAATCACTCATTCAGAAAGGATCTCAGAGACCAACCAGAATATGCTGCATAGCCTTACAGTGTCTGTTGTTACAGTGCCAAAATATTAGAATGCAATTGTAGGTCACAGCACAACAATTGTGGAAAAGGAAAGTGCGTAACAGCAGAAAATAAATCATAGCTAATTGAAACATCATTTTAGAAACTATTGTGGTGCATATTAAAACACTCATAAAATTATTGATGCTCTTTTTCAATAGAAAGGCTTTTTTTTCCTTTTTAAAAGGGTGTACTTATTGTCTTTGCTTTACTCTGTGCAGTATTAATTTCTCATCTGTTTCATCTACCTTCCACCACTCTCTTTCAGTCAGAGTGCTAGTTCAATACCATCAAGAGGTGAATTGAATGGATATTAAATGTTTCTGTCAGATTGTCATTAGCATTGCCAAAATCTTGTTCAAAATAGTCCCTGTTAACACCCTCCAGGTTTCTAACCCAAAGCGATAGCAGTAAGTGCCTGCTTTTTGACTCACTTGCTAGTCATAATAATATCTTAGCAGACACTCTTATCTGGATAGCAACTTCTATAACCAGCTTTCTGGTTTGCTTTTATCCCTCTCTCTCAGATCATGGGAAGACTCATTCTAGTTTGATGTATGTAACAACCTGTTTTAAATAAGAAAAGATTCTCCTTAGGTCTTTTCCAGCCTATATTGCAGTTAGCACGGCTGCGATTGACAAAAAAGGTTTCACACTCTGGACTTGGTCCTGGAACTGCTCAAACAGGACTACTGGCCTTCTTCAACAGAGAAGAAACCTTCCCGTGGGAGAGGCTCAAAAGTAATCCTGACATCCTTTTTCTTTTCCGGCTGGTTGAACTTCAGCTGTGTCTTAGTTGAACCAGGGCCAGAGGCTCTGCTCCCTGCTGCTCTCTGCTCTGTTGAGATGGAGGACAATCTCCACCTTAACAAATTGCATTCATGAAAGTGTAGGTACGTGGGCAACCATTGATGAAATATTGCTGACTGTGAAATCTATGGCACTTCAAATTGTTCTAGATGAGGTATCAGAGAGAAAAAATATACAAAACTGAAACCTCCCAATGAAAAAGCTTTTTTAAAAGAACGGGAAATTTCTTGACATTAACCTTGTAGAGAGAAGAAGGACAGGATTTTCTATCTGCTCTGCAACTTTGGTGAGCTGGAGCACAAGTGCTCAGGCAGGGGTGTCTGCCAGTATCCTTTGTATCTAGGGGAGCTGGTTGGGCTGCAGCGAGTGTGGGGATTGGACAGACCTCCAAATTACCCTTGTTGTCTACAGAGATGTGCCCATGCAGAATAAAAAAAACAGAGTGGTGACCAAAAATTCCCTTCATCTGACAGGGAAAATCCAGTTGATGAAACATCTATGTTGTTACCATTCTTCAGAGGGGGAAGTCTATAAAGTGGCAGTCTTCTCCTCTAAGAGGTGTCTGTTGTGCTTCAAACTCAGTGTTTTGATTTACCTGTTCATTGCTGTCATAAAACATAGCTAAAGTCCTCTTCAGAATACCTTGACATGCCAAAGATAATCTTTTAAAAACAAGTCATTACATGTCCAGAAGGAAGAGGAAAGTACTTGTGGAACGTGTTCCACAAGCTCATAAAAATATAGCTTTTAACAAAGATACAATAAGAGTTAAAGTGTGACAGTTATAACTGGAAAGAAAATGCAAACACCTGCCCAGATCTGGAAAATGAGAAAAGAACATGTAAGAGTAGAAAGAAAATTAAGAATATTTCTTTCATCTTTCTGCAGAAAAATCCTAAAATATCTGCTACTTTAAAAGTCTGTAGTTTAATAAAAGACTAGGAAGTATCCTGAAAGCAGCTGCAAATTATGCACCCAACATACTCCTGCAAATAGAGCAGCCTCCTTTCCAAGCCCCCAGCACACAGAGCTTTAGAAGAGAGCCCGAATGAGTCACAGTTGTATCTTACTAATTGCATGTCAATTATTGAAAGGGAAGGCTTGACTTTGACCTATGCTTGAAAAACACCAGCTTCCCAGGATGTTTTCACCATTAGAAGTTGTTGTTTGGGGTTTTTTTGAAAGCCCATATTCTATGTCTCTAATGAAAAATGGAGATTTGATACCCTGCTGGTAGCATAATCATTTCAGTTTGCTTGGATCTGTTAGTATCCACAAGGAGACAGTATTATTAGGGAAAGAGAGGACAAAACCTCTGTAAAGACACAAAAAAGGCAGCAGAGTTCTGGTGGAGTCAGAGACACTTCATGAGTTAAATCAGTTGGAAGCTGCAGGCTAAACAGCCCAACCCCATCACTCAAAAGGGACCTGCATTTCAACTCAAAGCCAAACCTCCAGCTGCATCACACACAGAGGCATGCTGTGAGGCCAGTGGTGGGACACAGTCTGTGCATCCCTTCTCCCAACACACTCCCAAGCCAGCCAAGCAGCAGTAGGGACCAGATGTGCAAAACCTGCAGGTGGGCTGTGTTTTGCACAGACCAAATGAAGGCCAGCAAGGCAATAGAGCAGGGGTTTACATGAGAAAATCATCAGAGCTTGTTTCAGTCTGGTCACTGTCCATGCTTCTCAGAATGAACATCACCTCTCCAACAAGGGTGATGCAGCTCAGAGATCTCTTTCCCTGGCTGGGGGCTACTATGCTGTAATTTCCCTATCTCAAGGTGGCATTGCTTGGCTTTTCTTACAGCATAATCTCTGAACAACCACCTAGGACAATCTTAATCCTCACCTGCAATAAAATTTCCCAAGTTCTTTGGTGTCTTTGGCACCTTTACAGAGTAACTAATAAAAGCATTGGCAAACAGAAGGCAAACAGCAGCTGGCAAGTTTAGGAGGGAACATTGGCTATGGTTTTCAAAGGTAGAATGATTTTTCTTCTTACTGCATTTCCTGTGAGATCCTGCCCTTTAACCTGCCACTAAATCTCAGTGTAATTACATCATTAATTTTCTCTCCCTACCACAGCAAAGCTTAGGCAAAACTGGCTTGCATAGCATAACACAAATACATTCTGCATTGCCCAAGTTAACTCAAATGTTATTTGGGATAAGAAAAAGCCATATGCAATAGTGGAAACCATGATAAGGTGTTACAGATTTTCCTGTAAGAGGAATTTTATTCAGACAGCCAAGATGTGAAGCTCATGTTGGGAGTGGACACAACAATGAAACTGAGAAAACATCTTAAGGACACAATGATTGTCCTCTAAAAAACCCCAGAAATCTAGAGTTGAGGTCAATTTGCAAAGCCATACACCTTTTGAATCACAAAACCAACTTGCTTTACATGAAGAATAGTAGATATCATGAAAACCTTTGTTACCAGGTTGAATCAAAGCAGGTGATGCAACTGATCTGAAATTTGAGTGTGAGTGTTGGTGTCACTCACGTTCCTCTCCCACAGCTGCATGGTGGGCAACTGGAATTTATAATTTACAACTAGCAGACTGCAGACATGTTCTCTCAATATGTTAACTGTTGTCTTTACTTGTGCTGTTTATTCCTAACAACTATTCACAACTCCTCTACTAGACTTTGTTGTGGACAAGGTTATGTACATGGCAAAACTTCCCATATGGAATGGTTTAATGGCTCTGGGATATCAATGCAATTACTGTGGTTTGCAACAGATGAGGCTTGGTTAGCTAGGGAGCCAGTTACCATGGAAGTTTCTACAATTGTTTTATGCAGGTCTTCTATCACCACTTGGAGGTGAAGCAGATAAGAGACATCTTTAGGGATGGAGGGAGGGGCTAGAAAAGACATGTTGGCCAAAAGACAGAAGGAACCAAGGAAAGCATAATGTTCAGGGCTGCATCTGCAGCCCTGTAAGAGCCACTTAGCCACTGAAGTGGCCATTAATTCTCCTCTGGGCTGTGATTGATCCAGCCTGTTAAGCCAACAACCAGCTCAAAGACAACAGCCTCATCTCCTTCAGCTGTTTCAGCCCTACTTTTACTTTCGCCATCCACCCCCCCCCCCCCCCCCCCCCCCCCCCCCCCCCAACAGGACATGTTGTGCAACAACATGCATATTAATGTCGCCATGTGGGCAGAGAAATGTAGCTACAACCTCAGCACAAAATCCTGAGCTGAAACATCACAGCCCAAGTAACACATCACAGTCCTAAAAAGCAAATGCTTTTCATGTGAACCCAAGTTAGGTTCAGGTTCAGGCTGGGGGTATATTCCACAAAATAAAGGTGACGTATACGTCCTCACCTCAAGATTTCCCTCTGGATTTCTCTGTTTGCAAAGCAATGCAGCATGACCCCACATGCTGGTTACCACTTGTAGTTTGTACTTTCTCCTTCAAAACCACCCTGAGAGAGGCAGAAGGTAGTGAAAGTGAGTCTTAAGAGGACTGAAAGCACACTTGCACATCTGCTAATTTCTGAAACAGGCTGCTGAGAAGTGCCAAGCACCTTCAGGCTAGTCAAGGGCATGTGGAGCAGGTGACAGGCAATATGCTCCGAATGCCTTGGGAGACAGTGTGGAGATGGGAAAACTTTAGCCCCCTCAGCTTGGTTCAGAAGAAGAACTACCTTTGGCCCTTTCACAGACTCAGCTAATCTCAAATATAATGGAGGCACAGATGTCCTTCTCTCAGGGTCGAGGAGCGAAGTAGAGGGCAGGGTCTGAGCAAGTAATGAAACAAAAATCAACTGAAACAAAGAAGGGCATTTAGATGAGGAGAAGAAGAAAGAGTTGTGTAAAAGCAATGCCATTTCTAATGGAACAAAAAGCATATTAGCTGAAAGCCAAGTATTGGATCCAGGGAGAAGATTTGAATCATCCCCTTGGAACTGTTCCACTCTTAATAATACATTAACTATTCATTGAGAGAGAACACACGTGTGTGCATGAATCAGTAGCCTGGCGGGTCTTCTTGAGAGAGGTTAGACTTCCTGAACACCAGTCCCTCTTCTAGTAAATGTTAATTGTTTATCCAAAGTGGAACAACTTCAAAAGGAGAAGTTGAGGTCCTCCTGACTGCCTCTGCCTTGGACAAGGTAGTGACAGGAGAAGTGGACCAATTCTTTAACTACTCCACCATTCAGTAAAGGTAACATTCAAAACCCTCTTTGTTTGTTTCCCAACAAACAGAAATATCTTGGGATTTGGTCAGAAAAAACTCTGGAAACCAGAATCCCTCAATACCACCTGACTTGGATTTAGCCTTGCATTTTTTCAGCTGCAGAGCAGCCCCAGTGTTGACATAGGTGAAAGAGCCCTTTCCAGGCCCAACTTTCACTATCATCCCCAGCCTTGTAACTGCAAGCAAAGACCTGCCAGAAGATTTGTGCTCTTATTCAAAAATTAGCTGATTGGGTACCACACAGAGGCAATGTGATTTCTACATGCACTGCCATAAGCAGCCCCTCTGATAGTATCCAGGAATGGCTCCTCTGTAACAGACATCTTACTTGGGCTTTGCCATGTTCAAGAATGTTAGTAAGTCTGTTTTAATTAAACAGTATTTAAAAAAGAAATCAGCTAGTCTTGCTTACCTATATTCACTGCTCACAATCAGCTCTTAGCCAGTAGATTTTCAAAACTTATTTATGCTTGACATTGTTTCCCAGAGGATCAATTCTTGCTAGCAGGCTGAATGCTTAAAAGCAGTGTTTTCCAGCCATTTTGAAGTCAAAGAATAATCCTTGTAATTTTTTTTTTGTTTTGGTTTTTTTTTTTTGTTTTGGATTTGTTTTGTTTTGTTTT
>VZUI01089218.1:0-11107 GCA_013401135.1 Cettia cetti
CTGTTTTGTTTTTTTTTTTGGGGGGTGGGGGAGTGGGGCAGGTTTTTGGTTTTGGTTTTGTTTATTTTTTGTTTTGTTTTATA
This sequence comes from Cettia cetti, assembly GCA_013401135.1. Lineage (NCBI taxonomy): Eukaryota > Metazoa > Chordata > Aves > Passeriformes > Sylviidae > Cettia > Cettia cetti. The sequence goes on from VZUI01089218.1 coordinate 84, forward strand.
GGGATTAATGACTCAGTATTCTTTTTAACTTGCATAACATTTTTTTTTAATGGATTAAAATCAGCATCCCATTGGCTGGCACAGTCCCAGTGCTTATATAAAAGGGATCAAGGAACTAGTTTTTCCTGAATATAAGAGAAGCATCAATGTCAAAAAATCCCTGCTTTCTTTTCATGACTTTTCTCCAGATGACTTTGCAATACTGAATTATTTACATCTTGACAAAGGCTATGATATCATTCCAGAAGTTTTACAAGAGGATCTCTCCAAAATTTTCCACCTCAGTCAACAAGACATATGATATTCCCTGAGCATAACAGCTTTACTGCCAAAAAATAAAATATGTTTCTGCTTACTGCCAACCCACCTGACTTTACCTAAGTAAATTCCTTGCCAAATCCATCAGCCTTTTCACCCTAAACCCTAAATCCATTCATTCTTGCTCAATTTAATATGCATTCTCTTACCTACCAATTCACGAAACATCATTTGATAGACCTAAAACACACTAAAGTGTTATGACTTGGGGCTGGGGCAGGGGGCATTAATTAAATGAATGTTGATCTTCTTATTGGAAGTGTGCACTATAAATTCAGAGAATAAGATCTCATTTGGTCTGAATGAATTTCTCTTGAGTGCCAGTGATTTGTGCAGAAGAAATGCATTGGTGTACAAGTGCCAATGCATAGGGAGTAGGAAAGGTCCCCCACAGAATGCAGGGAAACACAGCCAGCAGCTACCAAAAAGCCACATCGAATAACGGCATCTACAAAATTCGAAGACCAAGTCTCCTCAAAAAGCACACCTTAAAAACTAAAAAAAATCACCTTTATGCTTGTCTGGTATATTCATCTGGTATATTCTAAGAACCTACAATGAAGAGAACTTTGTTTTGATTATTAATGATGACAAAGTAAACTATAAGTTTTTCACTATAGATTCTTGCCATATTCTAAGTTTAAAATTTCTAAACAGGCAGGACAGATTCAAAGTCCCCTTTACTTTTCATGTCTTTTTAGCTTAAAATCATGGGAATACTCAGAAGACTGAAACTACTGCATAGGAAGTGAGACCAGCTAAACACAAATGGTGGGAAAATAAACTTAAGAGAATAAGATGCTAGTACAGCCAGCTATTGCTATTAAAAACTTGGTTACAGAATCAGCTTAATTACTTAATCTGTCTTGTAACCTTACCTCCAAACTGTAGGGAAGGAAATGCTACTTGCCAGAAGGGCAGGGAGAGAGCAAAATTGACAACACAAGGAAAAAAAAAAAACAACAAACCAAACAAAAAACCCAACCAAAAACCAAAAAAAAAACAAAAACCCAAAACAAAACCCCGAAGGACAACAAGAATTCTGAAACTCAAAATGTGTAGAAAAGAGGGAGAATTTTATAAAGGCCAAACCTAGATCCATCTCACCCTACCTACATACAAGCACGTAGTTAAGGAACCGTATTTCAGTAGCAAGCTTCCTGTACAGCCAACCAAAGGTGACAGATGCCTTCAAAGCAGGCGGTGTAATTGTAGCACAAGTGTGATGCTGTGAACCCCAACCCTGAAGAAAGTCACCTCTCTTCAGAGACTGCACCTAGAAATTCAGGGCTCTGCCCAAAGTAGATAGCATAAATAACTTCCCCTCACAGGTAACTCTTTGAGGTTGGACAGTTCCAGTGTTCTGAGAGTTTGACAAGAAACAAAGAGCAAAAACCAATAAACAAATACGGGATTTTATTTCAGGAAATATCAAAACAGTCTGAATTTATTAAGGACTCCAAATCATAACACTCTATTTGGCTAGCATGCAAAATGCATAATAACATTTTTAAATTTACCCTTGGTGGCATGAAGCCATCTGCCTTATCTTCTAGCCATTAGCAATTGTTAGAGGGCTTTGTCAAATTCAAGTGTCATTTTGTTTCTAGAAGGTAACACTGAAGTACAGTTAGCTCCTTATGATGTTAATTTGTCAGAGAGAATGTTTTATATCATTTTTAAACTATAGTAATCCAGACAGATAGGTACTTTGATTATGAGTTGAAATTTATCTGGATGTATATGTACATTCCCAGTCCATACTCATTTTGTATGACTCATTATTCGTAATATTCCCACATACTATACAGGTAATTATAAATTCATTTTCCTTTCATGTCCTCTGTGGATGTGAACACTTTGACTGATGTTCTGAACACTAAATTAATATCTTTCTCGGAGTAATGACAGATGAAAAGAAATGACCTATTTTAAAAATATGATTATTAATTTTTTGCAATAATTCATTTTTACTGCTTTCTAAGCTCCCCTCATATCATGTGTTTTCCTCATTTCTTAATGTTCCAGTATTTCATTTCCTGCATAAAAAAAGCTATAAGTGGATTAGAAAGCAATCATTAAAGATGCAGTATATACTGCATAGTCAGATGATGAAATGTTAGCAAAAACAGGACTAGGTGGATTTTTGCACTTTTTAATGATATTTGTTCTTTTACAGAGGTACCTGAACAAAACACTTAATGAAAAACTGTGGAAGTCCTTGAGAAATTTTGTTGCTTGAAAAAAGCTACACTTTTCATGACACTTTTTTCATTAAGTCTGAGGGAAAATAATACACAAACAAATCATTTTCCAGGAAAGGTGAGTTTCATCTTTCTTCAGCACACATTTTGTTGTAACCCAGAAATTACCAAAATGAATCTTTGATTCCATCTTCCAGTCTTGACCAAAATCAAGTATGAGTCATTCAGATACTTACATTTTTAAAATACAGCATAATTAAGTACGGAATAATCTATCCTTGATATAGAGGAATAATATATAATTACTAAGTTATAATTAACATACATTACATTCTCTTGGACAACTAATCAAAGTAGTATTGAGGCAGAAATACGGTAATGTTTTTAAAATATATAACAAAATAATTTATAATATGTAAGCTTGTCAAAATCTATTTAAAAATTGCTATTGTGCATGTTCATCTTTTGTCTTTACAATTTGCAATCTATTTTCAAGGCAGTATCATGCATTTTATTAAATTTAAAGAGACACAATATGATCTTAAGTGCTATACTTGACAATATATTTCTGATCTGAAAAACATATTAAATTTTATTAAAGTTAAAAGTCAGGCCCCATAGAGCCAGGAGGGAGAAAAATGATCTCTTGTACTTCTGTATTATGGTTGTATATAATTTTTTCTCCAATACAGACTCTGCTATATACGATGCTCATTAAATGAGTGTCCAGTACTTTCTTTTTTGGAAGTTGCTTAATATAGGGACTTATTTATTGCATATTTTTGGTACCTAATTTGAAGGCACAATTAGTCTTTCCTATCAGGATTTTAGAGTGATTATCTGTACAACACAGTGTTTGAAAAGACTGGCTCCTTTTCCTTTGCATCTATTCAATGAGGTTAAATTTTACTGAAGAGCTATCTTGACAAAAGAGATGTATTAAAGTAAAGGACTTTTTTCAACACTGGGTAACAAACTCAGGGTACTTAACACCTGATTTTTTAAAATACTTTATCGTTTAGAGATGTGTTCAATGTTGCTTTGTCTGAGCAAAGTATTACTGAAATCACAGGACAGATTATGTGCATGTATTTTAGATTTTAAGGCCAGTTTTCTGGGAGATATCAGCTAGTTGGAGTCCAAAAACTGCCACTGAGCATATAGAAACTAGAATTTTTGCCATTTGGTCAAACCTGGGTGAAATGTTACAAGGCACCAAAACATTCTTTAGCACAGACACTTCTCTACATCCCATAATGTTTATAGGATCAGCATATTTATGATCCTAGGGGTTTTTTTTCATTAAATGTACTGACTGAACCGATATAAATTCAGTCAATCTAAATAAATTACTAGTCTGCAATATTTCAGATTGCTCAGTCGGCAACTGACATTTGGCTCTGAAAGTCACCTTCCATCAATCCTGCTGGTAACTTTCTATTTATCTAAGGTAATTCTATACTAACACAAGAATAGTAACACTATTTAGAAGGAAACTAGATTTGCCCGACTCATTCCCTATCAGCTTCTTGTCTATTTTTCTGAAGTGAAACTGCCTGTTTTGTGTTCTCAGAGTACTTGCTGATTCAGTTGTTTTTGTAGGGTAGAGCACAATAAGCCTCACTAAGTTATTTGTTTCCCTATGCTGCATTCATTGTGGCTGGCATCCATACCATTGAACACCAAATTGCAGAAGAACTTCTCTGCAGGAATTATTATTTAAGCAGACTGGGTCAAGGGGAAAAAAAGCAAAAAGTGATGTCAAAAGCACTGATACTCTGAAGTTTTATTCAATGCGGCAATGAACATGCAGTAGTTCAGCTTATGCATACAGAACCATATATCTTACTTATTTATGGATCTTCATAAATAAAATGAATAATACAAAAATAAATCTAAACACATAAATACACAGAATCTCATCTTTATAAACTGAAGTGAGAAACTGCAAAATTTTCCCAAAAACTGTTCAGGACAATCAACTCCTAACTTCTGGAACTACTTAATCGGTTCAAGCATAATTAAAATTACAGCTAGAAATCAGGACATACACTTGCATAATCAGTGAAATGAAGCAAAAGACTTATTTGATGGGAAGCTTTTTGTAGGTAGTGACAGTATTTAGTTCCTTTTTGGCTCCATGTAGTGACAGACTGCTTTGAATAGTATCTTTTATGTTGCCTTTTCAAGGAACACATCTTTCTGGGAGAATACTATAAATAGATAAATCACAGAGTGGTTTGGGTTGGAAAGGACCTTGAAGATCATCTAGTTCTAACCCCGTCACATGGGCAGATACATCTTACGTTAGACTAGGTTCTCATAGTTCCATTCAAGCTGGCCTTAAGCACTTCTAGTGTTGGTGAGTCCACAACTTCCCTGAGCAACCTGTTCCAACCTTTATCTCACCACCCTCATAGTCAAGAATTTCTTCCTAGTATGTTATCCAAACGCACTCTCTTCCAATTTGAAACCATTCCCACTTGTCCTCTTATTACACTGTCTTGTAAAAATCCTTCTGTCTTTCTTGTAGGCTGTCTTCAGGTACTAGAAGTTTGCAAATAGGTCACGCCAGTGCTTTCTCTTTTCCAGGATGGGCAAACCCAAATCTCTCAGCCTTTCCTTATATGAGAGGTTCTTCATCCCTCTAATCATCTTGGTGACACTACTCTGGACTCACTGCAACAGTTCAACGTCCATCCTGTGCTGAGGATTCCAGAGCTGCATGAAGTACTACAGGTGGGGTCTCATGAGAGAGAAGTAGAGGGCCAGAATCACTTTTCTTGACATGCTGGTTTTGCTGCCCTGGATGCAGCCCAGGACACAGTTGGCTTTCTGAACTGCAATCTCACATTGCTGGTTTATGTCCAGCCTCTCAGCCAGAACCCCCAGATCCTTCTCAGTCAGCTCTTGATCTGCTCACCCTCCAGCCTGTATTGATATTGGGGATTGACCCAACCCAGGTGCAGCACCTTGTACTTGGCCTTATTACACCTCACAAGACACCCATAGGCCCACTCCTTAAGATTTTTCAGGTCCCTCTGCATGGCATCCTGTCCTTCAAATATGGCAACCACACCACTCAGCTTGGTATTACCTGCAAACCTACTGAGGATACACTTGACCCTTTCATCTATTTTATTAATGAAGATATTAAATAATAGTGTTACAAATATGGACCCATGAAGGACATAATTTGTCACTGATGTCCATCAGGACTCTGAACTGTTGACTACTACCCTCTGGACACAACCATCCAACCACTTTCTTATCCAACAGTCCGCTCATCAAATCCATTTCTCTCCAATTTAGAGAAGGATGTTGTGGGAGACCAGAGTACACCTGTTCCTGTTAAATTATATTCTTCTCCAGTGAACCAGTGACAATGAGTTTGAGGACCAAATTATCTTCCAACAAATAGAAAAGTAACTCTGTGAGATTAAATGTAGACCCATATTGGTCACATTGAAATAGGACTCATTTTAAAACAGCAAAGCTAAGAAAACATATGTGATTTGCTGAAACTAATTAGTTATCAACATGCAGCATGGTCAACAACATGAAAAATTCTGTGGTCAAAATCCACAGCAGTAGTAATGTGAGAAAAATTAAAGTACTTCAAGTGAAGTTCTACAGCCAAGTAGGGGAAACAGGTAACAGGTAACAGGTCAAAATTCTGATTCCTGCAGTTTACTTAACCTTCCAAATCACCAGTATTGCAGTAGCCTTCAATCCAATGAGGAACAGAATAAGAGGATCCCTATTTCTATTATTTTAGTTAATGGTAGGTAACCAAACTTTGATGGGTTTAGCTAATTTCATCCAGTCAGACCACTCACATAAGAAAATATGGAGGGCCTACACAGAGACAATAACACCCTGTATAGGGTAGGAATACTTTTGACTAAGTTCTACATATCTATTTCATTGGCACGTTACTTCAGTTGACATCTCAGAACAACCATATCAGTTTAACTTCAATCAAGTGTTGCATTCATACAGAGGTAAAGATGTGTCACCTTCCCATGATGTCTCATGGCAAACTGCACACACTTCAAACAATGTATATCAACAAATAGATGGCTTTGTTTCACAGTGTACATTACAGGAAAAATCTTCACTGACAGCCTATTTGTCAGTGCGTTGGATGCAGCACAGTAACACCAGACCATCTGGAGATTCCAGTGAAAGAAGCACTTAGGGTGAAATTCCTCCTTCATCTACTGCTCAGTGAAAGGAGACAGAATAATGGGCCTTCACTGCAGTTTGTCATAACATCAGAAACCAGGAATTGACTATGATGCTTTTATTTGTATTGGTTTGAAAAAAGATTGGATATGCTGTAGCGATAAAAGCAGAGGATCAAAATTAAGATTGAGTCATGAAAAAACACTGCTAAGATTTACTCCTCCATTTTCACAAGGGGAGAAAACTGTATTTCATATACATGCATTTTCGGTCTTCAAATGTCACAGCACAAAAACCAGCACACTACTCAGATTCAAACAGCAATGCTCATCACATTTATTCATGAACAGTATTGAATTATTTTGACTCATTTGCACATAAGGACTCATAGTCACTAATGATTTATGAACTCCCAATATTTTAAAGGAAAAACTGATTAACATATTTATTGGTGTAATTGCCAGGTGGCGTTTTAACAGCAATGTTGTCTTGAAGTGAAACATATTTTTTGCAATTAGTGAGAGTTCTCTTATATATAATTTTACACCAGTTTGCCCAATAGACACAAAGAGAAAGAAAAGAATCTTCACAGTTTTTACCATGATTTCTACTTACTGTAAAATAACATTTAGTGCTATTGTTGGAGGAAAAGTTAATTTGATTATAGATTATATCTAAGTAAATACTGCAAATGAAATGTCAAAAAGAATGAAAAATGTCGATATAGTTTTTTTACAGATGAAATGTCCTCAGGAGTGAAAAATCTGGATTGATCAATGTATTTGTGAAGAAATTAAACAACAATCCCACAGTAGCCATGCCATACCCAGTTTAGTAACTAAACACAGATCATAGAACTTTTGTTCATGTTTGCTGTAACATACATCATAGTTGAGGAATACCAGTTGCTGTGCTTTAGTCTGATTTGCTGCTGATTAACAGCAGAAGAAGCCAAACTTAGAGCTTTTCAAGAACAGATGGTGCTTCTATCCTCTTCTTACTGGTCAGAAATTCAGAGAAAATAAGGATGAAGAGGGATGTAGATGGAAAAGAGAAGCAACCAAAAGAGGAAAAAAAAGTTTGGCAGATCCCATAAGCAGCTATAGAAACAAATTATACCCATTTTCCACTGTGGGTGTACAAGTTTGAGGATTCACAGATGGCTTAAAATTCAGCTCCTCATCAGAGCTGAATCTGTTTCTAAGGCAGTTTGAAAAGGGGTACCCAGTCATTGCTGAATATTTCTTTTTCCACTTTTTACTACTTGATAGTGTCCCTTCTTTACCTCTTTTTTCTCAAAATTAATACTCCATGAAGTAAGAATGGAAGTTTATTGAGGTACCAGGAAAAAATGGACACTGACAATCCTTGCCCAGATCAGACAACTAAAAGCTGTTTTCACTGTGGGTTTCCTAAAACCTAAGGGGACTTGAGGAGTTCTCATATCCTCCTACCTACTCCTTATAAATAAAACCATGATTCACTTCTAAAAAATTTGGCATCAAGTGAGTAATTTTTTTTTTTCTTTTGCACGAGCAGCTTGAGACACCTTAAGATGGTGGTCTTCATTTCTCCACCAAGAGGACAGGAACGTTTCAATATTCTTGAAAATACAACCAAACGTAAAGTAAGGCTCTCTAGTTCCGTAAAGATAAAGAAAACCTTCTCAACAGTGGTGAATAAACATTCACTCAATACTTAGGTGCTAGAGTAAATAATTAGGTGCTAGAACACAGTTCCAGAAACAGATTTGCTGCTGTTGAAGAGGTATTGTCCATATTTATTCAAAACCACAAAAATGTCAGTTTGCATGTACATATTTCCATGTACTGACTCTTTAATCAAAGTCCATCAGCCTCTCAGACATCTTTTATTTCTGATGATGCTCTACTTGCCATCCATTTTCACCTGTCTCTGTCTGCTAGGACTTGCACTAATCTATTTTAAATTTAAAAAATTGAGCATCTCATTCTCCTAGTACATGTTCTTATTTATTAATGTTATGAAAGATGTAAGAAACTTGTTTTGATCTCTGCCAGACTCAGCAACGGACCTCTCATGCAGTGACTTACTTCATGATTTTCATTCTCTATGGTGACCCTGTTGAAATTTCATCAATAGAGTTCAGCTTGTTGAACTATCAGTGAAAAGAAACTGCAACAGCCTTGATGAGCCTCTGCTTGCTTCTGTCACAGAGTTCATGGGGGCTCTCAAGAATGGGAAAGCCAAAGGTTCACATGTGCCCTGTTTTATAACAGAAAAATCCAAGCATGTCTTATCAGATGCAGGCATTTAGTCTTTCTGTAAAGAAGGTAGTTTAACACTGTTTCTCACCACAGGATAAAAGCAATTACAGTTAGACTTACTGTCTTTAGAAAACTGATGTGGATTTCATAACAAGAGAAAGGCAAGACTGCTATAAAGAGTCTTTAAATATTTAAAATTCTTCCAAAGCTATGATAGCTGCAAGGAAGATTTCTCTGTGCTCTGCTAAGTTAAGTAGAACTCTCCTGGGGTACATATTAAAATACCTCCTGTTTCACAGGGCTGGTGCAGTCATGTTAGGGGTGCGTAAATGTTTAGATGTGCCAGACACTGAGGAAAGGACTATTAATTCAAATCTTAACAATATCTTTAGGTTACACTACCAATAAATAAATAATGCCTAATAGTTCCATAAATAAACATCTAAACCCATGGAAAATGTAAAATGACATGAAATTGAAGCCTAGAATGCAGTAATAGTAGACAGATTCTGTCTACACATGTTGGTGTTTGAATTACAGGGAAATGTTATTTCCACAAACCTTTACATCACCAAAATCACTCCGGGCATGAAACAAGACAGGAACATTTTTTCTCCTTCATTGTTCTTAATGAACTGCTGAAAAAAAAATTTAGCAGAGGGGAGAGTTAAACTGAGGTTTTCATTTTCTGGGATGAAATTATTATGTTAACTGTTATTCCCTCCCTATATATGCTATCACATATTTCAAAACTCTTAATAATTTCATGCAACAATGAAGCAGTAATTTACCTACTGCATCTCAGCAAAATGTTGTGTTTGAATCTTCATTCCCTTCCACTTGCAATAGTCTCATAAAGGCCATCTTCCTAAACTGATCTAGAGAACTACAGGTTTTTTCACAGCAAAAAATTTTTGCCATTTGAGCGCATGATTTAAAATCTTCTCCAAAAAACACTAAATAAAATGCAGAACATAATTCTAAAATCTCAAAAAAACCCCAAAGTCAGCTTTCCACTACTCATTGCAAATATCTCTCTGGATCTATCACACCTGTGAATACATAGAAGGTAGTAAAACACCTCAGTCAGAAATAATAGCAATGAGCATATAATGCCCTACACAAAACACATATCTTAAATAATAATTCAATCACTATTACATAAAAGTTCTATGAAAACTGAATTACCTTCCATCTCACAGTTGAAGATAACATCCTGTCATGTCTAATCACTGGGAAAAAAACCACAGATGCCACAGGCCAGTCCATATTTAGTTAATTATACTTAGCTCTATAATAAGAATTGTCAAAGAGCAAATTTCATTTACAAAAATAAATTCTGATATTTCAAGAAAAATCCTTGAACTTCATGAATCTTTGGAAAGGTTGAGAATGTAGGCCAAGAGATAGCCTGTATTTTTTCATGTATTTACTGGGGTTTTTTTTCCCAATCCTCTAAAATTGCATCTCAACAGACAGAACACATCCGTAGAGAAGCTGTTTAAAAACCAAATTTGAAATTCCCCAGAAGATGCATGAAACAAAAGAGCCATAAAAGTAACAGCTCAAGTTATTGCTGCTACTTCTTCTTATTTGCTAACATTTATTGCAACACAAAATGCTAGAGCAGCAAACTGCAATTTTCCTCTTCACACTAAAGATACTGTTGCAAGTAGAAAGACTGGGAGGGAAGGACTTATTTCAGGTTTAAATATCTACAAAAGATATTTGTAGCAGAGTATGGAGGGTAACCTATTGCAGTTAGTGAAACATAGCAAACAATTCAATAGCTAAACACCGTGCGTCTTCTTCAGATACAAAGGCTGAATTACTTTCTAGACTTCATTGACCTCAGGGGGAGCTTAAACTCCTTACAGCCAGCGTATTCCAGCACTGCATCTCACACTTGGTGCATTTGACTGAAAACCAAAATAAAGCAAATTGATAATAAACCACAGTCTGTGCTAGAAGTATAACAATTATGGTCGGTCTGTCTATCTATCTATCTATCTATCTATCTATCTATCTATCTATCTATCTATCTATCTATCTATCTATCTATCTATCT
>VZUI01089223.1:0-27608 GCA_013401135.1 Cettia cetti
GATTGGATTGGATTGGATTGGATTGGATTGGATTGGATTGGATTGGATTGGATTGGATTGGATTGGATTGGATTGGAAGGAGAAACTTTTTACACCTGAACATTGACAAAGATAAAAGTCAAATCTCTGGTAGCCCAAGAGAAGAATCCAACGTGGACTTTAGTTATTTTCTGGGGTGTCAATTGTTACTGCAATTGTTAGTTTTTTTTATATTCAGCACAAAGAATATGCAATTTCATATTGATTTCAGACAAATTTCCTGCAGCTTTTTTCTTTTTAAGTGAAATAAACCTGAAAATTTCTCCCCAAAATATGAAATTCTTCCATTTCAGCCTAATCAGGCAGATAAGGTCAACTTCAAGATTCTTTTCAGAGAAGCTGATAAGGAGAGATGAGTGAAGAGATTGTGGAGTTTGTTCTTTACAAAGGCTCAAAAAATCTCCCATTATGGTGGGTGGGGTTTTTTTTGGTTTTTTTGGTTTGTTTGGTTTTTCATTTTGCTTGTTTGTTTATTTTCCAAAAAAAACCCCCCTTGGGAGGTACAAGTTTTGATTACTCCCAAATATGACACGTGCTAAATATTTTATAAACTGAGAAACATGTTGCTCATGAGGAAGAAGACTGTTCTCCTTTGGAGGAGGGCCAAAACAATGGAGAATAAATTTGTTGCTTTTCCTGTTTGTTTTTAATAAGCCCATAAATCCTAGAAGGTAAAATACTGTTTGCACAGAAGGGGAAAAAAAATCAATTACACAAGAAAGATTAAAATGTGCCCTAAGGTAGCTTTGTAGTATATTTTATTGCAGTTAATGGTAAAAACATGCTGTGCAATCTTCTCCAGCTCCCTCTCCCTTGTCATGTGAAGTGTGGAATGGTTGTGTCCCCAGTTTCAACTTAATGTGATCATTTCTCTAGAAGATGGGAAGGACTTAATAGCTGTGATATCTGTTTGCATGGCAGTCAAAAATCTGAGGAAAAAATGAGGGCAGCACTAAACACTGTGAAACACGGTGAGTTAGACCCAGCACAGACACATCAGTTCTCTCAGTCCACTGTTAAAGAAACTATTTTCCAAGGATCACAGTAATTAAGGTCTAAGAGACCAGCAGGCTTTTCCTAAATGCTCTGTAGTGTGTAGCATTTGTCTCCATATTATTACTTTTCTAGTTCTTTAATTCATGACTAATTTTGCAAGGAGAAAGGGTACTGAGGGCCTAATAGGAAAAGGCACAGCTCAGCTGCTGAGGATCACTCCTCACTGTGCTCTCCTGGCACCAAATTAGCTCTGCATTTGTTAATTTGTTTGCATTTGTAAGAAAAGACAGGGAAAAGTCATCTCTTAGGGTCCTGCCAGTCTCATAAAGCAGTTTTGTATCCAGGGTATGTGGCTGGGTTAGGGAATCAGAGCAGAGGCAGCCTGCAAAGAGAATGTTGATGTCCTTTAAGGCTTTTTTTTTTTACTTTGCCAATAATGTAAAACAACCATAGTGTAGCAATGAGTCAGGTCTAAAAGAGCAGATTCCTGCTCATATTTAACATTCTGCTGAGCCACAAGAACAGCAATACAAATTCAGCTTATTCCTGCTTTCCTGCTCTCCATCACAGGTCATTCACATCTCCAAAATTAAGTGAAACATCACAGTAGTGGGGGTTTTAATGCATTTTTCTGGTGCTGGCAAATAGCTGGGCAGGTTTAATGTGTCTGTAAGAAGTCTACACAGCGCAAGGCACTCAGAAAAAACCCCATTATTTTATCTATGACTCTATTGCTTAGCACTTCCACAGAATTAGATCAAAGGAGTGCACAGAGAAATTCCTTCTCAGAAACCCTTAACCTCCATACCTCTTCTTCGCTGTGCTCTAATCAAATGGCAGGAAAGGACAGAAGTAGAATTGTTTGCTTTTCTAATTTAAAAACAAGTGTTCTTTGCCATTTTTCTCTTCAGGATGAAGCTTCAACAGCTTCAGTCCCTTTTTTTATATTTTTTCCAGGACATTTACATAGACAAGCACCTCCTGAGATGCAGCTCTGAAGTGAATGAATAATCATTCCTGCCATGCCGCATATTTTTCCTCTGTGTCTTGACTCTTGTCAATGTGTGGCTGCAGTCAGAAGCACAGCATCCCTCTCCAGGGAGCATGCATAAACCTGGGAAATTTCTGAGGGCACTTCACTTAGTGTATAAAAAGAGCTTATAAAAATATCAGAGATGCATGAAAAATGAAGTGCGAGGTCTGTGAAAATCAAAGCTCCTTGTTTACCCGTTTTGAAAGCCATTCAGGTGTCGTGATGGATGGCCACAGATCTTTCTTTGCTCACAGGCAAAGCTCAGCTATTCTCCTGTGGGTTTGTCTGTTTTCTTGCCATACTGCCTGAAGGAATAATGATACAGGGCTGAATATTTGTATTGTGCTCTTTAAAGGCACAATGAAAAGTCTTGCTTGAGCTTGCACAGCTCAGAAGAGTAATAAAGAGGCTTTTACTTCCAGATTTCTAGGAGGAAATCAGGTCGTGAAAAGGTCTTTATTAGGACTAGGTGAGGGAAGCAGAGCTGCTCCTTTTGGAAGCTTTTCTTGGTTTCCAGTGATTTGGAACACCTACATTTCTTGGTGTGTTCCATGGTGAGGATGGCGTGGTCTGTCCTGTGCCACAATCTGAGCGTAAATTTAGAGATTTCAAAAGCCCTGAGTGTCCACATGTGACCTCCCCTTCTCCAACAGCCATCCTTTCATTTGTTCATTGTTGTCTGCAGCAGTGCTCCCATCTGGTGTGTGAGCACTGGCCTGTGCTAGATGAAGCTGTTTTCCCTCAAACTCCATCCCAGAAGCATTTGACCACCTTAGAAAGTCTTCTGTGAACGTGGCACTATCTGAGCTGTCACCAGCAGCCTCAGAGGCAGAATCTGGGGTGGCAGGTGGGGAGATTTGTCTATATTTGCACCCTTAAAAGAGCCATCCCTGCTGATCACTGGTGGTGCATGATTCAGAGCCCCTCCTCTACAGGCTTGTGCAGTTGCCAGATCTCTTTGTTCAGTCTGGGAAATTGTTACAGAAATTTAACCTGTACAGCTGCATCATCGCCTTACAAAAATTAGGACAAGTGGCACTTAAATCTTAGCTCCTCTCCGAACTTGGAAGAAGAAATAATATCCAGAGGGCTCTGATGGATCAGTGCTTTGACAGAGTGGACTGGAATGTTTATTGGAGGGAACAGCATTATTTGGTACATCGTTCACGTAACGCCGAAATGTTCTCGCTTGATGAAGGTTAGCCACATATTGCAGCTGTCACGGAACAGAACTGCACTACACTGTCTGTTGACAGCAGAATCATCTCTGACTAATCTTGTCATGCACCAATTTGAAAAAGCACCCTAAGACTGGTATGTAGGTCAAGGACAAGGGCTTGGATTGCGTTGTGGTGATGTGCAGCGGGCAGAAAATGCCAGGATCATTCTTTAAGTCATCTTTGGTGTCTTGTGCCTCTTACTTAATGATCTCCTGGACAAAGGCAGGAAATATGTTGAAAGCTGAGGAGGTTGCCACTGTTTTAACAGTGTTCAGGAGTGATTTAGTGAGTTTGACAGTTCCCTTTACTTCATGTTTCCCATCAGTCTTCTTGCCAGCCAGAGAAGAGGCTTGGGAAGCCAAAGCCAAAGTACAGGACATGATTGATGGGCTTTCTATAGACAACAGGAACTGGAGAGGAGAAGTGATGCCTCGAGTGTTGTAACAGCCAAGTGTTCAGTGTTCCCACATCCGAAGGGCTGAAGTGTATTTAGAGTCAGCTTTATGTCAGTGGGAGAGAGTAAATCATGTTATTTCATACTTTGAATGACACTCTGAAGTAATAAACTCTGGGGAAAAACTGTGGGCATAGATTCTGTCATTTGGATGTAGAAGTGATCATTGTTATTTACCTGACTTCTGGGAATTTCAACTTCACTCCTGTGGCTTAGAGAAGCGAGTTATGAACCTCCATTCAGAAAAGAACTGAGACTGCACACTCCTCTCACCTCATGTGTAAATCAGGTCCATCTCCACCTCACAGGTGGCTCCAGGAGAAGTGAGATGAATAGATGGGTTTGTCATGACGCCCCCCAAACTGAGCTCTTGTGTAGACTGACATTTTAAAGCTGTGACTGCAGTCTTTGTTCTTATTCTCTCCAAACCCCAGCTGGCTGAGTAAACCTCCCTCAGCAAAGCCTGTGTTCTGCCAGGGTGATACAACCCAGGAGCAGGAGTAGCCTTTGGAGGTTCCCAGGGAGGTGAGAAGTGTTTGTGGTGCTCTTTCAGGGATATTGGAGTAAATTTACTCATTCAGGAGAAGATAAGGCAGAAAGGAAAAGGAATTCAAAATTACACAGTTTCAGCATAAATGTGTCTCATGTCAGAAAGGAAGCAAAGGAAAACTAATTTTGGGACTTTTTATTAACACTAACCAGGTGAAGTAGGTATGCATTTAAAAATACTCGTGAATAGCTTTTGAAAATTTAATGTTTGCTTTACTTATCACTTATTTAATGTAAATGTTAGTAATTCACTAGAGAGAATGAGCCCAGCCTTTCACTTAAAAGTCAATACCTTCCCCACTTCTGCCAGAGCCCCTGAGAGCTCCCAGTATTCACTTCCAAAACCTGCAGCTCCTGAAGTGCTGCCTGAAAGAGCACTCAGGAAATGCTGATAGATTCGTCTCTAAACAGTTTTTAGTGTTTTTTTGGTGCTTCTGTGTCCAATGTCCCCTGCCCAGACCTCCTGCATCTTTGTGAGAGAACTATCCTGGGATGTTTGCTGGGCTACATCCCTCAGGAATTTATTTATCAGCTGCAGTCTGCTGTCTGCTTGAGTGGATGCTGAAAAATTGTGGATCTTTTGGGCTCTTGTTCAGGGTCTGGAACCTGTTCTGCTAGGGTGTCTGCTCCAGGAGCAGCATCCAGCACCTTGCCTTGATTCAGTGCAGGATTTAATGCACCTAAATCCTGCTGACACAGCCCATAAATACAAACCTACAGCTAAACATACATTTAAGCACTCTGGGGAGAGATGGATTTAATTTCAAGCTTAAAGAGTTTATAATTGCTTCTTCCTTGGGTAGGTATCCAGGATTTGCAAACATCCGTCTTTGTCCTAGGATATGTGGGACCTTTTAATTTAAATATTTAAGCCAATCCAACTTGAAGGTGTTAAACCCATGAATTTTGACGGAACAGTGGCAGGATTTTAGAGGTTATTCACTCTTGCCTTTTGTCAGCATTCACCTCACTGCTGAATTTCCAATTTCTGCCACTTAAGCTGAGTTCACGTCTGCTACCACCAGAGAGCTCTATTATGGATGGGAGACCTTTAGTTAAGATTCATATGTCATCATAATTTAAAATAATTTAAGAACAGATTAAACTAAATTCCTGTCTAATTTGAGGCCATATGTTCATCTGTGGAGGATCTGGAGTTTGTTTTATTCACCAGCTGAGGGTTTGAGCAGTTTGGATGGCACCTGGTTTTCTCCAAAGGCTGGTCCAGCTCAGTGTGATCTCCTTCACGGCAGGAATGCTGCCACTTGGATTTTCATCAGTGCTTCACTGCTGCTACTCCCAGCTGTGTTTTTGATAGGATATTCATCCTGCAAAAAAACTAAGATGTCTTGGAAGTGTCTGATGAGGAATGTTGAGTTGTGTAGCCCCTTTTCCCCGCTTACACAACCCCCCCAAACTACTTTGTCTCATTTCTCCTTATTTTTTTTTCCCTCTTGCAGAAAGTACTTAATTAACAGGATGAACAGCCATTAGGTGTTTGCCCTCTGCAGCTCACACTTCGGCTGCAGAATGTAAATAACTTTGCAGTCATTAACAAGGTTGAACTTTAAAAAGAAATGTGCTACAAAAAAAGGGTTTTCTTATTCATCTCACTGTTTGCAACACTACAAACTTGAGGAGGCTGGCATTTTTTCTCTAGAACATGTGGTCTCACAGGGCTCACTGGCTCTCTGCTGCAGGCATCAAATTAGGCCACACAGAGTTTCTCTCTCCTGTCTTGGGCTAATTTAGAAATGAGGCTCTTTGACTATTGCCCACTGGAATTTCCCTTAAGAGCAATCAGCCTGATGCAACCACATTTCCATTCTTCCTCAGAAGATCTTGTTGCTGCTTGAGTGGAGAAGGCAATGGCATTTCTCCTTTTCACAGGATTCACAGGAAATCTTCACAGACCTAAGATACTCTGCTGCATCAGACACTGCACACAGGCTGCAAAATCTAGCTCTGTCCCTGAGAAAATCTGCCTTTCCAAAGCCTAATTAGCTCTAATTGTGGAGGGCAGCATGCAGTATTATCCAGCAGCCTTGCAGGTTTGAGATGCTCTGGGCTGCAGTGATGCTCTGACCTATCGACAGGAGTGCCAGGCAGGAACTAAAGGTGATTTCATGGCTCCCATGCCCTGTCTGGCTCTCACTGGTGACCTCCCTGGGAGCTGCTGGAGCTGGCTGATACAAGAACTTGGTCCTGCTTATTAAGACAGAGCTCTGCAGTCCCAAATTAGTGGTTATTAATCTATGAAGAGCACTCGCCCTCACCACCCGCAGCAAGGTACAGACAAGAGCTGCAACAGACTCCAAACCAGATGCTGCTGGCAGCAGTCACCATCATCAGAATAAAGGCAAAGGGATGCTGTGCTCAGCCCCTGTGATGTCTATCAGGGAGCTATTTCAGTTGCTCCCTGAGGCATTCACATCTCAACCCATCTGTGTCTGATCCTAAGTTACTTATGACTGCCAGAGATCAGGGATTCCCCCATAGATGAGGGGAGGAGGGGTGGAACATAATTTCTGTGTTTGACAGCATGCAGAAAGCATTTAATTCCTGAGAAGTGAAATTTAGGTGACTTAAAAATATCAGTAAATATTAGTTATTAAGGAAAAGACACTCCATCCAGCAGCTGGGTCTTTTTTTCCTTAAAAATATCCCCTTTGGTAGAGGATTAGGTGGCAATGAGTATGATGAACATGGAAAATGAAATTCTCTAATAGCACAATCCACCTGCAAGCCAAAAGTTACACAAAGACCCTGGCAAGGCTGAGAGGAGAAAAAGAGAACATAAAAGACTTTGTACTGCAGTAATCTCTAGAGTGCTTCCCAACTATGACTGGAGTTGCTGATCTCATTTCTTGGAAAGGCAAAGATATTTATCCCCATTTTCAGAGGCCAGGAGGCTGAGCACCTTCCTTGCTCACAGCTGTCACAGGGGTGTTGTGCTCACAAGGAGGGACTCTGAGGTGCAGATTATCTCCCTGTGAACTGTATCTGCAGCTAGGGACAGGTTCTGCTCAACAGGTAAGGGGCAAGGAGATTGTTTTTGGGATTAGCTCCTCCAGAAATGCATCTGCAGGTGGGAACCACCCTGGACAATGCTTTGTACAGCCACAGGCTCCAGTGCTTCTGTGGTGATTTAACCCCAGGCAGCAGCTCAGCCCCAGGAGCCACTCGCCCACTCCTGCTGGGGGGATGAGGGAGGGAACTGCAAGAGGAGAGTGAGAAAACCCGTGGGCTGAGATAAAGACAGTTTGAACAGGTGCAGCAAAAGCCATGTGTGCAAGCAGAGCAAAACAAGGAATTCATTCACTGCTTCCCATGGGCAGGCAGAAGCTCAGCCACCCCCAGGGCTCCTTCAGGTGTCACAGTGACTGGGGAAGGCAAACTCAGAATGTTCCTCCTTCTCCCCCAGCTTTGTGTGCTGAGGGTGATGCCCCCTGGCCTGGGCTATCCCTGTGCTCAGCTGGGCTCAGCTGTCCTGGCTGTGTCCCCCCAGCTCCTCGTGCCTCCTCCCTGGTGAGGGTGAGGAGCAGGAAAGGCCCTGGCTGTGTGAAATCCCTGCTCAGTGAGAGCTCCAACACCCCTGTGCTACCAACCCTGTTTGCTGCACAGAGCCAAACCCAGCTGCTGTGAGGAAAATTAACTCTACCCCAGCCAAACCCCACCCAGCATCAGGTGTTTAGCTCCACATTCACTGAACTGAGCACAAATGCCACCTCTGGTGACATTTCTTTTCACAAATGCAGCTGTCAGAACATTCTCCCTCCTGTCTGTGGGGTGATGTCTTGTGCTGCTGTTTGTGGTAGAGACTGGAGGCTCCTGTAACGCAGCAGCCCTTGGATGAAATGTTTATCAAGTGTTGGAGAAATAGTGTTGGATAGTTGTGTGTTCTCTCTGCAGAGCTTCTGGTGCAGTGCATCTGCCTCTGACTGGACCATCCACAAAACTGGGACAAAATGCAGGTTTTTTTCCCTGCTTTTCGTTGTGCAGAAACTTTAACTGATGCCAAATCCTGTCACGCACGGTACATTCATGTGAAATGATAAAAGGCTGTGAGATACACAGGAACTATTTCAGTCTGTGGCACATGAAAAGCTTTGCAAAAATGGGAGAAAAACACATTTGGGGTTACTTACGTGGAAAATTTACTTTCACTCAGGAAAAGCCTTGGTATAAGTAGTGTTGAAGATGTCAAGTTCCTTTTCCATTTCTCTGCTCTGCTATTTGCAAAGTAAAAATTTCCTTAACTTTATGGAGAAATTTGAAATTATGGAGGATAACAAAAGTTCCACGATACTATCAGAGTTTCAGGGTACATCACATCTAAAAGATTATATTTTTGTATTTTGTGTGCATTGATATAGCACTATGACTCCCAGACAATCTTTAGTAAGTTGAGCATTCATTGGTTTAGTCTGGTTAAGGAATTTTGGGATTTAGTTTAGTTAACAGCACCTCAAAGCAAACTCACCAAAAAACAATAAATTCTTTAGGCAACACATCAGTGGCTTGGTTTGCTTCTTCTTTATAATTCAGAATTCCAATGTTTCTGCACACTGGAAATGTTGGGTTTTAGCCAGCTGCAGTACTGGAGATAAAAGCATCAGTGCTTACTGATTTTAAATCTGTGATTAATAAGTTGGACTAATACAAGTGAGTAAAAGTCTACTTTGGTAAGTGCTTGGCCTTACCTTTAATAAACACAGCATTTGGTGGTTTATGACATTAGGGAGTCTCTTTGTGTGGTGTGCTTAAATTTCCCTTGGGCAATTTTCATTGAGGTTGGGACCAGCTTGATTGGAAAATTTAATGGCTTTTTCCATTTCCATTCCCTTTTGCCAATCTGCTCGTTAAAGCTGCTCTTTCATGATGTGTGAATTTGTCTCCATTTGAAGAACTAACATCAGATACAACTGAGAAAGCAGATTTTAGAAATGAGCTATTAGGCAGAGAAGAGGCACTTTTAAGATGCTTGCAAGTTGCACAGCAACCAGAAGAACATATAGTCATTTGATTTCTCAAATGACTTTGACTTTGACTCAAGGGAAAAACAGTTTTATTCTCCCCTCAGAGCTTTCTATCATATGTGATAAAGAGAAAACGTGTTTATAACATTTTCTCCCTCAAAAAAAAAACCAACCCCTTAAAAAAAGAGGTTGTGCCTCATCTCAAGAAGCAGCAGCATCTCTTGCCCTGTGAGTCACTGCAGAACACATCCAGTAACAGCTCCTGGTTGGGATCTTGAGAAAATAGAGTAGTCTAACTTTCTGTTTCTTCCAGGTTTTAAACACAAAGCACTGACCCTTCTGAAATCAGAGTTAAAACCCAGCCAAACCCCAATCGATGCCTGGCGGTTTTCCAGTTTCTGTAGAATTGTTTCTCTTGCCTGCCCAGAGCAGCTGGGGCTGCCCCTGGATCCCTGGCAGTGTCCCAGGCCAGGTTGGATGGGGCTTGGAGCAGCCTGGGGTGGGAATAAGATAAGCTTTAAGGTCCCTTCAACCCAAACCATTCTGGGATTCTGTGATTTTATGATCACTGTCCCCATATATGGAATTTTACAGTAATATTTTCTCATCTTGGCTTTTTCTGGAGACCATCACCCCACGAGCTACTGCCCATTTCCAGCTGCCTCCATGTGCTGGTTGATTCCAAATTTCACCCTCTTCTGATATCATTTTCCCAAGCCCTCTGGAGCAGAGTGCCATCAGTTATGTGCCAATGCAGAAGTCATCAGAAGCTTATTGTTGTAATAACACATCGAAATCCAGCTTCATAAATGCCAGATAGTTCCCTTGGAGAGCTTGTTTTTCCTGCTGGTTTGGGTCATTCCATATATTTGAACTACCCAGTCCAAAAATGGTCTGATTCTGATCTAAACACCCTGTTAAGACATATAAAATATATTACCAAAATCTAAAAATACTTACAGAAGTGAATGACTTCATCGGAATGAGCAACTAATTCTTCCTTTTGTTTGACCTTGGTTTAGTCATTTTGAACATGGCAATGACAGTGCCCTGCTTGTTTAGAGCACTCCGAGAACTGTGCTTCAAAGTTCTCCCAATACTGGGCAGCTTTTGTGGTGAATGAATATTTCAAAGATTTTGGTGTGGGCTAAAGATTGTTGAAGAAAAAGAGTTGTCTTAGTCTTCCAGACATTTCTGGTTAGTCCTGGGTCTGGAAAGCCTTGAAAACCATGGGGCTGTCCAGGTAAAATCAGGAACATGAAGTGTTCTGGCACTGAGCAGAAAGATCCTGGTTTGGCTATAATGATATGGCTTGGTTTGAAATCCCAAAGGCTTTTTGGTACTCCCTGCAGCAGCTGCACCCTGAGCACGTGAGGTGTGGCCTGGGTGAGATGCACCAAACCACCATCACAACGCTATTTTTTACAGAGTTAAAGCAAACTGTGAATGCCACTTGCTGTGATCAAATTTCCTTTTGGCCTCTGCTTAATCCCCTGAGTTTAACAGCTGCTCCCTTCCTGGGCAGCTCCAAATGTGCTGTCCTGCTTCCCAGCAGATGTCACCATGCCACACCTGACGCTGCTGTCTCCTGCCAGCCCAGCCCACACACACACACTGCAGCACCACACACTCTCTGGGAGATGCTCTCCCTCTCACACACACTCTCAGAGCCTTGCACCTTTTCCCTCCTGCCTCATCTTTTAGTCACTTTTTTTTTAAGATGCTGACAGTGAGTTGTTCTAGGCGTGGAAACCTGAAACATTGTGAAAAGGAACGTGCTCCAACACATGGGGAGAGGAACAGCTTGTAGTAATTCTCGTGGTGCTGCTCTTGCACGAGGCTGAGTGTGTGGTGAGTGGCTGATCCGCACAAGGATTGCTGCAAGTAGAAAAAAACTTCTTCCATGAGAAGGAATCCTAAATCCTACATAGAAAAAGAGTGAAACTTCCCTCCTTTTATCTCTTTATCTCCAATATATGCTTTTCCAGCCCGTAGCTGGCCCTAAACATAATCTGAGGGTCTGTGTGGGCTCTAACACATAAGTGAGGGGGAGTGCCTGTGGAGCAGCAGTCAGCAATAATCTCTCCTTCTCTTTCCTCCCCAGTTTGTTGCTCAGCCGAACTGCCAGCAGCTGCTAGCAACGCTGTGGTACGACGGCTTTCCAGGATGGAGGCGGAAACACTGGGCAGTGAAACTCCTGACCTGTGTCACCATCGGGCTGCTCTTCCCCGTGCTCTCCGTGGCATACCTGATTGCACCCAAGAGCAGGCTGGGACTGTTCATTAAAAAGCCATTTATCAAGTTTATCTGCCACACTGGCTCTTACCTGACCTTCCTGTTCATGCTCCTGCTGGCGTCACAGCACATCGTCAGGACAGACCTCCACATGCAGGGGCCACCTCCCACCATCGTGGAGTGGATGATCCTGCCCTGGGTTCTAGGTAAATCCCACACCTGATCCTGCCCTGGCTTCACCCCAATCCTGCCCTGGGTTCTAGGAAATTCCTACACCTGATCCTGCCCTGACTTCACCCCAATCCTGCCCTGGGTTCTAGGAAAATCCCACACCTGATCCTGCCTTGGGTTCTATGTAAATCCCACACTCCATCCTGCCCTGGGTTATAGGCAAATCCCACACATGATCCTGCCTTGGGTTCTAGATAAATCCACACATCAATTCTGCCCTGGTTCACCCCAGTCTTGCCCTGGGTTCTGGGTAAATCCCACACCCTATCCTGCCCTGGTTCACCCCAATCCTGCCCTGGGTTCTAGGCAAATCCCACACTCCATCCTGCCCTGGTTCACCCCAATCCTGCCCTGGGTTCTGGGTAAATCCCATCAATCCCACACCCAGGAATGCTGAGCTACAAGACCTGACTCACCCCCATGGCAGCTGTGTGGGGCTCATCCCCGAGCCCAGCATGTGCAGGGATTTGGCAGCCAGCTCCAGAAACTGCGGAGAGCAGCTGGGCTCCTTCTGGAACAGCAGATCCTGCTGGCCCAGGGCTGCTCTGCTGCTCTGTGCCATCTGATGCGCCGTCAGACATGACCCGGGCGAGCCGCGGCAGGCGGCTCCTCCCCGCTCCCCCCGGGCCGGCTGAGAGGAGCAGGTTGGGAGTGAGCTCCTGGTGACACACGGTGTCACTGCTGCTGCTGCTGGCCCTGTCCTGCTGGCTGGCACAGGGACAGGCAGTGCCCAGAGCCTGGCTCTGCCCTCCCTGCTCCCTGACCTGCAGCGCAGGCACCAGCCTGCCTTGTTCCTCCTGGATAAGCTACAGGAATGCAGGAGAGGGAGGATGAGCTTCACTCTCTGCTGATAATCACTGCCATATCAACATGGAGTGCTCTGATATCAGCAGGAGAAGGAGGGAATGTTGATTGTCTGGAAGTTCAGTGTGAGGCTCTTATTCCAGTCTGGCTTGGGCAGCCAGAGCTGGGGAGAGAAGGAGCTGTCTGTGTGCTGAGGGCAGGGTATTCAGCTGAGGCAGTGAGATGGGATGAGGTGGGAGAAGAACTGAGAAGCCAGATGGAAGTATTTTTGATGAGAGAGGACTATTTACCCTTCCAAACTGAGCTCCAGCCCAGCAGGAAACCTGTGAGCTCCATCAGGATCCTTTTCCCTCCTCTGGTTCAGCTCCCGCATCCCTTGCTGTGCCACCAGCATGTGGCACCCCTGGGAGCTGGGAATGTCACCAGGCACTTTGCTCGTGGGCAGTGCTCTCCACACCTCTCTGCCCCTCCTGCTTTCCCACACCTGCTGCCTCCCCTCTCCTGGTGACACCAGGACCCTGCTCCTTGTTTCTGTGGTGGCTCTGGGTCAGGCTGGCTCTGTGCTGAACAAACCCAGCTGTTCCTGTGCCAAACCTAAAACTGCTGCTGGAAAACCAGGAAGGAAAGTAAGAGTTGCAAACACGTTCACAAATCACTTTGGATGGTGACCCAGGGCACTGTGCTCCTTGCACAGCTCCACCACCAGCCTCATTATCTGATTTATGCACTGAAATGCAGGTGTTGATAGAAACTTCAGAGCAAGCTCAGGAGGTTAAATGTTTTTTCATAGCTTAGGTTATATCTTCACTTTATCTTTAAATTTGTGGTTAAAATTGAGGGAAATGGTAGGCATTTCAGTAAAATTGATTTGCAGATGAAAGAAGGATAAAAAACCTTTCCCAAGCACCTCTTACAGCTGTCTGTTCTTGAGTTCCTTTGTTTCGGATAAATAGAGATATTGTATGACTGTTTATTAAATGAAGAAATTAGAACAGTTTCACCAGATTAAAGGTTATTACTTACGAAATATTTTCCACTATAAAAGGAGAGAGAACAGGCACACACAGCATTGCTGTAGCTATAGTAACCAGCAATGATAACTCACTATAAATACAGTGCATGAGTTCTTCAACAGGCTCCTCTCCATTGATTTATTTTATTTTATGGCTTTGCGTGCGTGCAAAGACGTGGAGGCAGCTGAAATAAGATTACCTGGCTGGCCCTGACATTGTGCTTGTGTGGCCATTGACCTGCTGGCTGGCAGCTGAGCAGCTCAGATTGATATTTGGGGGCCTGCAGCAGTTCATTGCAACTTTGCCTGCTCTTCAGAGTGAACGTCCAGGTCCTTAAAGCTGAGTTGCAAGCAGCACATCAGTGACCACTGCAATTTCCTGTGGTTAGGCAGGGGCAGCAGTTTGGGTAATTGTGTTGGTAATACCCATACCCAATGGTAATTGGGTAATTGGTATATTGGAAGTGTACTTTGTTTTGTTTTGTTTTGTTTTGTTTCCTCTTCACACTTTTCCAATTTTCATTCAAGGATAATGTCAAGTGGGTAATTCAAAATACCTGGGGCTCTAAAGACTTTTGCAGAAGTGTCTAGGGCATGAAGGAGCTTTTTAATGGGACTTAGGCTTTCAGCAGTGCTTAAACAGTTCTACAAGAAAGGACATGGAAGTTACAGTCAGAACTGCATCAGGCGAGTTTAGCAGTCTGGTGATGAATTTTAGAAGCTGCCCTTCACCCTTTCAGCTGCAGGGAGGTAGAGTGAGCATTAGCAAGTGCCAAAAATGATCCCCAGAAGGCATTTCAGAGTGGACACGATGGGCTCTGGCCGTATCCTTGGGAACAAACCCCACAGCCATGTGTGACACGAGGTGAGTCTCTGTCAGGCTGCAGTGCCCTGGCTCATGCTGAGTCTCACCTTTCCTCACAAATAATCCCTGAGGGCTTTTTGTACTGCAAGATGCATAAATACAGTGGCTGAGCACAGAATGGATCCGCTTCTCCCTTCTTTGGTGTGATATTTCCAGGTCAGGGAGGAGCTCTGCTGGCATGCAGAAGCTAGTTCTGGTGTTGTAGAGAAAGTCAGGGAAAACCAGTGCTGTCCAACAGAGCAATGACTTGCTCACAGTGTCTGTGAGAGCAGACAATCTGTGAGAAACTATTGCACCCAATACAGCTGCTTGAGGAGTTTATTCACGTAGAACAAATTTCAGCTGAGCCAATTCACTCGCACTGGTTATAAATAACATGTGTTTCAGGCAGTCTCCTCATGTGCATATCTGGAGCCCTGGGTAGGAAACCAAGGTCTTTTTCAGCTCTCTCCAGACTGCATTCCCCACAGACTTGTAAAATGTCTCATAATCAGCAGCATTGTACTTTGTAGAAGGCAGGAGGGACGAGGCATTTTTTCCAACCTGTTAATTTCAAATTGTCTGGTGCTACATCATATGTATATACACAGAGCTTTAATGGCAAAAAGTGCCTTGTCATGGCAATGAACTCCCTTTCTTTCTACAGGTTTCATCTGGGGAGAAATCAAGGAAATGTGGGATGGTGGATTCAACGAGTACGTACATGACTGGTGGAATCTGATGGATTTTGCAATGAACTCCCTCTACCTTGCAACTATCTCCCTTAAAATTGTTGCCTATGTCAAGGTACAGTAACTTGGGAGAGAGAATTTGTAACGTGCTGGTGAGAGCTGTAGTACACAGGGTACAAAGTGTCCAAATCAAAATCACAGAGCAAAGAAAATAGCAGCTTTTCAAGCAGTCTGTTTTTGAAAATTCACCTGGAAAGCTTATTATTTTGTTTGGAGAATGAACATCCTGCTCATTCCGACTCTTTGATTAAAAGTCTAATAGATTGTTTGGGCACAGGGGAGAAATTTCTCCACCTTCTGTGCCTTTTGTAGCTACTCAGTTGCCAAAGCACTTTGTTTTCTGTGCTGGCACTGGACCTCCTTCAACAATGCATAGTGAAAACGTGGCTTTTAAATAAAATGGTAAAGGGAAAGCAAGAAGAGTGTTACCTGAAAACTTCTAGAGCCAAGCTTTATAGTCCTGAAGATGTGGAGATCAGTAATCAGGAGTTTGTGACAGGTCTACTGAGCAGAGCAAGACTGTTATTAGGAGGCTTCTATCTGATAATCTGATATAAAGGGGTCAGCTTCCTCTTCAATATGTAACCCGTGGGCAGGGAAATGACACAGGAGCAAGCTTGAACACCCTGCAGGTTTTTCCCTGTCATGTTCCATTTGTGCTGAGCGCTCACATCAGAGCTCATCCTCAAAAGCACCTTCCACATTTATAAACTTCTGATGCTCCAAATTAGCATATGCACGGGGTTTGAAGCCAGGGGATGGCCTGAAGCACTTTCCTTCTGTCTCCCTTTTTCAAAGACAAGACACAAAAGGCATCCTGTAAAATTCCTTATGCAACAGCTCTCTTTGGCTTCAGCTGGAGCTTCGTGCTTGGCCTACTTCTTCCCTTGGAATGAATCAGCAGCAGCTTCACTGCAGTCAGTGCAATTACTCAGGTGTAAATCAAGGAATGGCATCTGCTCCTTGGCCACTCCTGCTCTCCCCAGTTTTGCAAGGTCTCCACTTGTGGCAGCCCAGCTCCCAAGAACCAGCACAAGCATTCCCCAGAGCAACCTTGTTTAGTCCTGCCCAGCAGGCAGAGGGGGAAAGAGGAGAAAATTTCCCCGAGCTCATTGACTCCAAACTGCAAACAGCCCTGCTATGGGGCCTTTGTTAAATCCTGAAGGCTGCAGTGGTGGTGAGTCAGATTTTCAAAGGGAAAAGCTTTTAAGCTGGTTGCTGCTCCCTGAAGAGGCAGCTCTGTAACAGCATCAAAGAAGGAACAGATTATGTCTTTTATTCTCCCAACATTCAGAACCAGGGAGGAAATTACAGACTTGAAATGTTGGTCTTTAAACCACAAGCAATACAAAAAGAAAAAAAAAAGAAAAAAAAATAATGCTGGAAATGGTAAAATGCACGGACAAATCTTTAAATGTTAACAACCTGGTTCTTTCCCACACACAAATTGTTAGAGGAGCTGTGCATCCATCACACACCAGGATTTAAACTCGCAGCCAAAGCACAGGTACAAAGGAGGCACAGCTCTGTTTGTGCTCCCTCTAAGAGCCACAGAAACGTGCAGGTTATCCCCAAAACCCCACAGGCCAGCACACAAAGGAGGGTTTGCAGGAATGGGTTTGTTTGAGCTCAGATCAAACCCTCTTGGATTAAACCTGGCCGATCTCAGCTCAGCTCCTGATGAGGGACAATTCTGAGAGGGGCAGAAAATCTTCTGTGGGAGCAGTTCATAAAATCCTGAGTGGGAAACACGTGGTCACAGAAGTTCCCTCTGCCCTGTGTCAGTCAGGGCTTGCAGCGTTCTCTGAAATGTGAGGGTTTATAAACCTGATAATGGCTTCAAAACATTTTGCAACATGATTTGTTATTTATAGAACAGCCCTCAGCTGGAAGGGGTTGGGATATATGCCAATATACCACATTCTAACACTTCTTAGAACTTCAAAGGATTACATGGACATTTAACTTTCTGCCAAATATCAGAAAAAAATAAATTGCATACTGACATTAAATGTTTTCCTTCCTTGTTTTTATGTGGAGATTTTTTTCCCCCTTGATTTTACTGGTTCCAATACCTGGCTCTAATATTGTCTGATACCAATGGAATCTTCAGGCTAATTATAGGGTAGAAATACTTTCTTAATCAGTTTTCATT
The DNA here is from genome assembly GCA_013401135.1 of Cettia cetti. Lineage (NCBI taxonomy): Eukaryota > Metazoa > Chordata > Aves > Passeriformes > Sylviidae > Cettia > Cettia cetti. Next base: position 17,304 of record VZUI01089223.1, read on the forward strand.
TGCTGCATTGAATTATCATGTAATGAGGAAGGGTAGATGTGACAGCATGGTGTAATTTATTTGTATTATTCTGTGTACATCTCTGCTGTGTTTCATCTTTTGAATAGACACCAAACCAAATTATTTCAGCCTTCCCAGATACCCAGCTTCATTAGATAACTCTGAGATAACTCTGAAATCTGCTGTTTCTCTGTTGCCTGTGATGCCAGGCTCCTCTGAAGATTCTATTTGCTAAGCGAGGAGATACCATCAGTCCATAAAGGACCAAAATATGACCTTAATGACCTAAATATTGCTTTAAAAAGAGGTGGGGGACACAGAAGACCTTTTCCCATGCCTTTATGTGCAATCTATGCTAAACTTTAGCAGAGAGCCCTGGGCTGCTCTGTCCAGCCAGCCTGCAGAATAGAATTGGGAATAACTGCAAATCTGCTGCCCAGGCTTCCCAACTCCACCCACCACCCCCACAGCTGGATATCCACAAAAATTTAACCTCTCTGCCTGTTTGTAGGCATTTTAAGACCCATCTCCAAATCAAGTTAACAGGCTCAGGCCGTGATGTTCACGTAATAAAGAACAGTTTGGAAATGTCAGAAGCAATCCAAGGTCATGCTGAGATGCCTTTGTACCATGTCTCATCTCCTTCATACAAAGGGATGGTTTGAAATATCAACCTGCTTTTTGCTGAGCCCTTGAAAAAAATTGGGAGCTTGTGTATTGTACCTTCAGATTGAACTAGAAAGTCTCTGCAATCTCATCTGTCAGTGTGATATTGGTACCATTCCCTTTTCAAAGGCAGCAAAATTATTTTAGGAGGCCTAAAGACGCTGGTTATGGTGTTAGCTGTTATTCTGAGTGCAGTTTTGCCGTTTTATGCATGCTAAATGAGCGGAGACAAATGTTAAAAGGACAATTACTCCTTGATGTTAAATGTCTTTGACTCCATTCTCTGTGCCACTGTCGTTAAGCCAGAGCAGTTCCACTTTACAGAACCAGAGCAGTTCCATTTTACAGAACCAGAGTACTCACAATTTACAGAACCAGAAGAGTTCCATTTTACAGAACCAGAGCAGTTCCATTTTACAGAACCAGCTCTTTTGTGTTACCTGCTCCCATCTGGCTGCACTTTGCTCAGAAAACACTTCTGCTTTTACAGTTACATTACAAACCCAGTTAATGTTGTAATTGATGCACTCAACTGTACCCAGTGTTTCAGCTGTAATTAAGACCTCTGCTTTAGCAACTCTCCTAAAATTGCCATGACAAATTAACTAATAAGAAAATTAATACGAAGAAAGCCTTTTGGTTCTGGGCTGCTGGCACTTTTTTTTTTTTTTTTTTTTTTTTTTTTTTTTTGAGATTACATGGGAAGCATCCAATAGTTCACTGCTTTTATTCTTCCCTTCCTTCTCTCTCCCTCCCATTGTTCCTGGAATGTGCAGTTTATAATGTGCAGTCATATTTAGGAGGAAAAAGAAGAAAAGTAATTGGAAATTTACATCTGGAACCTGCTAAAATCTGAACCCCTCTAAATGCTGAAAGAGAAGGAGGTTTTGTATGAACTCGTGGTCATAAGGAACCCACAGACTGTGAACTCAAAAATAAAACAAATTTTTAAAAATCCTAATTTTTCAGTTAAGGCCAAGAACAGCCAACATACCCAAAGCCTCTAAAGAAAACCTGGTCCCACATCTCTCACCATCATGGGGTCATAAGGTAGTAGCCAGAACTCATAAAAAAGCATCATTAGACCTTCATCTCTGTCCTAATCAAGTCAGCTTCAGTCCTGCATCCCGTGTGTGAGTCTGACAGCAGCTGAGATGTAGGGGATTAAAAGTCCTTTTTCACTGGAAATCTGGAAATTTGGATTTGGGGTTTTAGTAGTAGTATATGTGAAGCAATATGGAGGGCTTTGGGTACTGTCTTGAGTCCTTCTTCTTCACTTTCTTCTTTTTCCTCCATGGGTTTGGGTGGTTTTCTGTAATTGGTTGATGGAGTCCGCACTGCAGACTTCAAGTAGTTAGTTATTGGGTTTAAAATAAAAGTAATTTAGGTGGCATTTCATAATTGGACAGATTGTCCTTGGAAAGACCTGGTAGAGATAGAGGAGTTCTACATTTTACCTCATTTCTCAAATTTGCTAGTTGGAACTCACGGCTGGTGAGTCTGTAAACAGATAAGAAATAATAAACATCCAAGCCTGAACACGAAATCTACATTTCCTGTGTGTTAATCCCGACCTTGGCAAGGAAAAAAAGGAGGCAAGGAAAAAAAAGGAAGCAAGAACCTTCACACTTTTTGTGCCACAGCACCTGGTCAGGATTTACCTGTGAAGGGCTGGAATCAGTGGGAGTGGCTCTGGGGGTTATCTCACAGCTCGGCTCTCTTTTAACCCTTTGTTTTTCTGCCCCGCAGTACAACGGCTCCCGCCCGAGGGAGGAGTGGGAGATGTGGCACCCGACTCTGATTGCAGAAGCCCTCTTTGCAATATCCAACATCCTGAGCTCCCTGCGCCTCATATCCCTGTTTACAGCCAACTCCCACCTGGGCCCCCTGCAGATCTCTCTGGGACGCATGCTGCTGGACATCCTCAAATTCCTTTTTATCTACTGCCTGGTGCTTCTGGCTTTTGCCAACGGACTGAACCAGCTTTATTTTTATTATGAGACCAGTGCCTCGGAGGAACCCAACAACTGCAAGGGGATCCGATGTGAGAAACAGAACAATGCCTTCTCCACGTAAGACATCCTCTCCTTTCTGCTGCTGGGGCTGCTTCCCCCTTCCCCTGTCTGCCCTGCCTTTGCCTGCTGCTGTCACTGCGCTGGCAGAGCCTTTATTTATTCATTTGCAAGCACCAGGTGAGGTGGCTGGCTCTGCAGGAGAGGTGGGAGTTAAGTGGGGCAGGCATTCTGCTGAGCTCTGCTCTCACAAAGACTCTTACTCAGGTCTGGCAGTGGGAGACCTTTTAATTCAGGACCAAGGAGTTTCCCTACATGATCCTGCAACTTAAATCTTATGTCTATGCATAATTTCAGGATATTTGGGGAAGGAAGTGTCCTTTTGCCACAGAAAGAAGAAAGGAGGGGAACCTGAATAAAAGGAAGAAAATAAGGGATAAACCTATTAAAAATAGGTATTAATAAATAATGTGACACAGCAACAACAACAGTCTCACCTAGGCCATTTTTATGGATACATCATGTTGCAGGCTTCTCTGTTTCCTTGTAGGCTAAAATCCCAGCAGAACCTTTTTTTTTTTTTTCTGGGAATGCTGGTACTTTACTGAGATGCTGGCATGAAAATTGCTGTGAGGACAGCTGGCAGAGCTGAAAGAGAGAGCACATGCTGAAAAATGACATGAATTGTCTTGCTGATGTATTTGTTTTAATTACTAATAGTAGAAATAATTATAATAATCAGCCCCCACCCGATTGTTCTTGCTGCTTGCACAGTACTTAACTCACAATGGCAGGAGAAATAAATAAAGCACGGTCTAGAGAAAGGCCCACGCCCTGCAAACAAGCAAAACAAAACTGTTGTCCACCACTTCATGCTAAATTAAATAAAACTTGTCATGATGCCCAATAATTCTCCACCCTCTGTCAGCTGAAGGCTTGGGGTTAAGAAAGGATTTGGGATGCATTTGCACCGTTATCAAAAACAGATGATGGCTGAGGACACATGACTTGGTTGGGAGAGGAAAGGTTCCAGCATCATCCTGGGGGCTCTCTCCTAAAAGAAATACGGAATTTTCATGGGATAGAGCCCATCCTGCAAGAGCAGCATGAGCTGGCAGACCAGACATGTGCCATTTCCCACTGCAGAGCAGGAACACCACAGGCTTGATTAATTTTCTCATGAGACACATCTCTGTCTGGGGGAAGTGAAGGGACCTGCACTGTGCTAATGAGAAACAGAATTAAAGATTTCAGACTTTTTTTCTGTTTCAGTTGCCTCACATGCCCCAGAAATGTGTCGTGCTGCCCTTGCAAGGGAATTAAATAGCAAATACTCTTCCTTGATCTGTGTCCATATTGATGTAGCAGCCAGAGGGAGGAAGGCTGGGCAAGCACAGTGTGTGTTAAGGGGTAAATTCTACCTCAGGAAGGGTCAAACCCTCAAAATCCAGTACAAACCCCTGCCTTTCTCTTGAGCTATAGTGAACAGATGTGTTCAGTTCTGCCATTCTGGTTTGGGCCTGCCACTACTGCAGACTGTTTTCTTTACAGATTTCATTGTGTCAGGTAAGTGGAGACAGCAACAGCAGGATTTGACTGAAGAAAAAGAGCATTGGGCCAGCAGGAAAAAAAAAAAAAACCAACAAAAAACAAAGCAACAAACCAACCATCCTGAAGTCTGTAAGAGGTGTAATGTCTTGGGAGCTAAAAATGATACAAGAAGCACTTAGCAGAAAGTGCGTAGATCAGCTTAAATACAATCCACAATTTCTGCCACCCCAACATTCATTTAAACCCCCTGCCAAGGGAATGTAGCACAGAAAGGAAATTGAGGGGGCTCAGCCTTTGTGGCAGAGGTTTGTGTAAAACAAAATCACAGTGGGAGGGGATCCATTAGGAGTGAGGTCTCCTGGCAGGGGACAGAACACTCTGCAGGTACTTTTTGTTTGAGGCTCGCTTAAGATATTTATTTAATGTGTTCTTGAAAGTTTAAATGGTCGTTATTAACACCCCCAGCACAAGCTGACATTTGGCTGGGGGGCAGATGCACAGCGTGGGGCAGTGGCAGATCCAAATATTGGATTGGGGGGAAGCAAAGAGGCTGGAGCCAGCCCAGCCAGAGCTGGGTACCCTGACTTTGCTCATGGTTCATTCCTCATGGAGGAATAAATCTGAAAAGCTTTGAATCAGTGCACTTGAATTCCCACCAGCATTCCTGGGCTCACACAAAGAGCTCTAATTCTGCAAGGGGAGCAAAGAGGACGCCCCTGGTGTGTGTGCAGCTCGTGTCAAGTGTGACACTTATTTACTGGCACATTATTTCCTATTGCTCTCAAACGGTGGCTTTAACATTTTCTTGGTGAGGAAATTTTCTGCACTGCACACACAGATCATGGAAAAGTAATATTCCTTTGTGACAGCAATGAGGGGAAGTCATGAATAATTTAAGGTTTTCTGCTTTGGCCTTGCCATCCCTCAGAAAGCAGAGTGCCTGCTGCTTAAGCAGATGATTGGAAAATATGTTTATAGCTGTGAGGCTGGCAACTGAAGGGGGGAGATGAGAGTGAGGAAGAGGAGGAAGGGGTGGAGGAAGTGACACCTCCCTGCCTGCTGTGTCTTTCTGTCTGGAGGGTCATGCTGCCATCCCCCTGGGTACAGGGTCCTGTGGCAGAGCAGGCACTCACTCTCTCTAAGCTGTCGTGGAGAGAGGTGGAGCTTTGAGAGTTCTGTTTGATTAGGATAAAAATACTCTCAGCAGGACATGAGAGTGGTCTCAGTCACAATTCCCAAATTTCTATTTCTTCATAGCTGCTTCTCCAAAGCAGTGTGAGCCCCCCCTGAAAATGGACTGTGAAAAGAGGCTGTGGAGCTGTCCTGTCATTAAACACTGAGGACACAGCACCTCAGCCTCACTGCTGTGCAGAGCTGCAGGAACCACCTGCCCTTTGCCAAGGGCACTACATGCCCACAGGTGGATGTGTGGGCCCCAGTCTGGGCCCAGATTACACACCTGGGTAATACTGTGCATCCAGAACAAGGCACTGATCACTTCAGGAACTGATTTCAGTTTAGTGATGAGAACCTCTGTCCCTCTTGTGCCTGCAGCCCAAGCAGTATTTCTACTGTTAATAGTAAAAATATTATAAATATTTTAAAAGACAGCTAGCACTCCACCACTTCTAGTAAAGAAATGCTTGGCATTCTTTGGTTAATCCTTATTTTACTATCTTGGTTCTTTCATAAGCCTAACAAACAGCCTGAGCTTTGGGAGAAAGGTTTTTTGCTTTAAAGCATCTTTAGGATTTTGGCCAGTGAAAAACATAAGATACATCCAGAAAGTATAAACTTAATCCTCATATGAGGCATGGGGTACATGTGAACTAATGCCTGGAGATGATGGGAGAACAGATTCCTGGTATGTCAAGTAAAGCATCTGAATTATTCATATTGATTTGTCTAGTAGTTGCATTTGAAAATATCTGCTGACCTCAGGCCAAAATGGAAACTCTCAAACAGGCATATAAATGTCATTTCTGGATGATATAAATGCCGTATTTTGGAAAGCCAAAACAAAGATGCCCAAATAGAGCAATTATTTAGATTGCTGATTACGCAGCTGACGAGACTGTGGAAGGTCACTTGTCTGTGGCTGAAGCAAAGAGAGACCTGGGATGATCTCATCAGCTCAGTGGGGTCAGGTCCAGTTCATCTATGGAAGGGAGCCTCCAAAAGCAGAGAAACTCTTGAGCTGCATTAATGTGATGAGCCTCTTCCATCTGAGTCATTACTGAGCAGTGGTTGCAGGGTTCTGCCAGGGACCCTGCCCGTGGTGAGTGGGAGCTGCTGCACCAATCACTCAGAGCCACCAGACATTTGGGCAGGTGCACTGCAAACAAAACAGCAGAGATTTGGGCAGGTACACTGCAAACAGGGCAGAGATTTGGGCAGGTGCACTGCCAACACAGCAGAATTTTAGGCAAGTGCACTGGAAACAGGGCAGAGATTTGGGCAGGTGCACTGGAAACAGAGCAGAGATTTGGGCAGGTGCACTGCAAACACAGCAGAGTTTTGGGCAGGTGCACTGCAAACACAGCAGAATTTTAGGCAGGTGCACTGCGAACACAGCAGGATTTTGGGCAGGTGCACTGCAAACACAGCAGGATTTTGGGCAGGTGCACTGCAAACACAGCAGGATTTTGGGCAGGTGCACTGCAAACACAGCAGGATTTTGGGCAGGTGCACTGCAAGCAGCATCACAGCAACTGAAGCAATTGCAAGCTCTCAGCCTGTATTAGAGCCAAGGGTGACAGTGGCTGATTTCTGCCATCTCCCACCTGGTGGAGCCTTGTTGTGCACTAACTGCTGCAGTCACGCTGTACTTGGGGATGGGCTCCCTGAGCATTTATCCTGCAGACATGTTAATGATGCAGGCACTGATTAAACTGGAGAGTTTATAGATAGCAGCAGTATCGCAGCATGGCAATTTTAATTAAATAGAATATATTGTGGCTGTTCTTTGCATGTGTGCAGAGTGGGAAAGGGAGCCTTGGGTTCCTCAGGGCAGTTGTGCTCACTGCATCTCACAAGGATGTGGACTGGGCTCTTGGGCAGACAGCAAAGGCTGTTGATGGGACAGCTCTCCCATGCACTGGTCACTGTGGCTGAGCACAGGGAGTCCCCAGGGAGGGATAAATGGCTGCGCTGAGTGGCTGCTCTCTGCTGTCTCCCAATATCTCTGTGTTCCCTTCCTGAAGATCATTTTCCACCCCCACCACCATCAGGTAGCCAGCTAAAAATCTGCCTTTCTTTGCAGGCTTTTCGAGACCCTCCAGTCACTCTTCTGGTCTGTGTTCGGGCTGCTGAACCTCTACGTCACCAACGTGAAAGCCAGACACGAGTTCACAGAATTTGTTGGGGCCACGATGTTTGGGACCTACAACGTCATCTCCCTCGTTGTGCTGCTGAACATGCTCATAGCCATGATGAACAACTCCTACCAGCTCATTGCTGTGAGTTACCTCCTTCTCTTTTTGCTGTAATTTCTCCCCGTGTGCCTCATTTGTCTGCCTTGCAGCACGTGGGGAGACTGGAGACTGCTGCCCCCAGTTGCAGCCAGCAGGTAGTTGGGATTTCTGCTCACCAGCCCGAGTCATGCTGCAGAGGAGGTTTTGCTCTGTTTGTGATGTTTCTTAGCTGGAAAAGGCTCATGGGCTGTGATCTGCCCCTGTCTCCTCCTGTGGAGTAACCTTGCTGACCTTGGGTGTGTAAAGGGAAACCTTCCCACTGCTCTCTGGTGTTTGGTTTTAACTTGGGGGGTGGGTGTTGTGGTATATTTTTTTATCCTATTTCGTTTTTCTCATGTGAAACCGTGTGTGTCAGGAGCTCAGTCCTGCAATTTCATTTTCCACAGTCTTCCCACTTGAAATTAGATCACGTCCATCTGTAAGACCAGAGTCTACAGGCTGTAAAACCATAATCTGAGATTCCTGAGTAATCCCAGTGCAGGATGGATCTGAGCTGAGGCAGCTCGGGGCTGTAGAGCCCTTATCAAACTGAACTTTTATTTGAATGTTCAGAACTGGTTTCTCTACTGTAATCTCATTCTGTGTACCCAAAAGCCAATCTGTACCTTGATGATTAAATTTGTCAACAGACTGAAAGCTAAAGCAGCATGGCCCTGCATTTTAAGGCTCTTAAGGTCAGGAACAGTACGGAAGGAAGCAAAATCCTGTGTGCACAGTACTTCTGATAAACCAGTGGGCACTCACTCTCCAGTTCTGACCACTACCATGATAGTTTGGAGCCAGTGAGGTGATGAACTGCTGCATCATCTGGGAACAAAACAGGACTGGGGGCTGTTGTTTGTGTCCTTGGCTGGTCACTCAGAACAGACAGAGGCTTCCTCCTCTGCTTTGGCTGACTCTTGGTTTATTCTAGAAGATAAACCAGAGCAAAAACAAAACCAGCAGCAGTTCTCCTACCACTTCCATTTCCAAATTCCTGGACTCCAATTTCCAAGTCTCCAGGGAAAGGTGTGGGTGAGCTCCTGTCCTGGCTAAAGCACAGAGTTGTATTGAGTTGTTTCCTTGAACAGGTTCCACATCTCTTGTTGATTATCTGCTGATTCAAGTGACTTCTAAATTCACTTGGTCAAACTGAGTACAGACCCCTCAAATTGCTGATTCTTTTGGACATCTGATCTTTATCATGTTAAAAAGTACGAGAAAAACTGGACCACTGACCTTCCAGATGAGCAGCAAAGCAGTTTATCACAAAGGCATCCCTCCTTTATCAGTCTGTTTCAATGCTTCAAGTGCTTTCTCTTTGTTCACTGCTACTTCTCACATTGCAGGGAGGCTGGAATGAGGGACAGAAAACAAAGGTTCTCTCCTTGGCCGTTTTCTCAATTCCCTTTCCTTTAATGTCATTGTCATTGCCAAGACTGGCATAAGAATCGCAGTATTTGCTATTCACTGTGCCACAAACCACTCATCATTCCTTCCCCTGAATAATTCCAGTGATGCAATGGCACATTACACACAACCCCACATGAGTTAGAGGCACCCATCATAACAGTTAAGTGAAGGGAAGGGTCCAGAGAGGGCTGTTGTGTTAGTGGTTTTGTGTCTGGAGCAGCTGGGAGCAGGGACTGGCCCCATCAAAGTCCTGGGGTAGAGGGCTGAACTCTCCAGGTAACTGAGGTGAAGCACAGAGTTCAACAAACAGCAAGAGCCCCTGCTCAGGAAAATGACACTGGAAATGCTACAGGAGGCTTGGTTGTCACTTGAACTGGCTTGATGCAGTTGATAGCCAGAGTGGTGACATTCCTAGGAAGGCAAGAGGCAGTCACTTCCAATCTCTTCCCGTGCAGTGCATGCAGCTTGGCTTTGGAAGCTGCATTTCTGCATGGCCTCTTCTCAGGGACAAATTCCCTTCATCTGTCTTCTAAGGGCAAACATCAATTAATCTCTCCCCAGAAGAAAACAAGTCGTTAATAAACGTTGAGCTTTACAAATGTGGGTCGGTAATTAACCTCGGGTAATCAGGTTCACCCTCTGCCAAATCTGCAGGCTGGGTGCTAGACTGGGCATTTCCTCCTCCCGGTGTTTATATCACTTTGGATACACATGGAATGACGGCATTCCAGGGGGAAAGGAGGGGAAAGGAGTCCTTGGGGTGGAGGTCTCCTCCTCCAGTGGAGCAGCAGGAAATCCTGTGCCCCAGCATCACTGCAGAGCAATGAAACAGGGGGGATGAGATGAGAGTGCAGCCCTGCCTGCTGACTCCCTGCAGCGGAGTGCTGAGGACATCCTCATTAATCCCGCTTGTTAATGAGCCCCAGGCACTGCTGCAATGCAAACAGGCTGTGTCCCTGTCGCAAGACTCATCAACAGAACAGAGATGCAGGCTCCTTAGAGAGTGGTCGTGGGTTCTCCTTTATTGGGGGATGAGCTCCTCTCTATACAGAATGTCAGAGGCCAATTTGATTGGTAACACAAAGGGAAACTTTTCAATCAATTGCTCATCCCAGAGGGACATCAGAAGAAGGTCCCTCCTATAAGAAAGAATGTAAACATCCTTATATTTACAAAACATTGTTCTTCTGTTTACCAGAAGAAAGCCTGGG
>VZUI01089224.1:0-33084 GCA_013401135.1 Cettia cetti
CTTCCCTTCCCTTCCCTTCCCTTCCCTTCCCTTCCCTTCCCTTCCCTTCCCTTCCCTTCCCTGCCCTTCCCTGCCCTTCCCTGCCCTTCCCTTCCCTGCCCTGCCCTGCCCTGCCCTGCCCTGCCCTGCCTCTCCTTTATGTTTTTAAAATTTTTTGAACACTGGACACACAGCAATGTGCAATAAATGGCCAAGTGCCATATACCTTGAAGGGCTACAGTTTTATACCTGTGGTTCTCAAAACCCCCAATACTTAGCAGGATATATGCTGGGACAAGTAGTCCCAAGAAGAACTGCCAATTACTTAAAATTGCTTTTGATTTTAGCTGTCATTGATGCTGTTGGCTGAGGCCTCTTTAGTACATCTCTTGCATTTAAACCTATAAATTAAATTATGCAAATCTAAAACCATTTCATACCAATTAATAAAATTCAAATTCAGCTGCCCAGTTTCTTTCATTAAGGTAGTTTGAAATTCTGTATATTTTTTCTGTTCAATCATCACATGGCTGTACCACCTTTCCTTAACTGAGATTGAGAGAGTCATTACTTCTTAAAAAAACATTCTGTGCAATGACATAGTTAAGATGAAGCAAAAACAGCTGCTCACAGGAACACACTTCTTAAAATATTTTAATAGCAAACATGATTGAAGTCATTTTACTGCAAAGTTGTCCATTCGATAAAAGGATTGGAAACTTGCCATTGTACTATACTGGATTTTACTCCAAAATAAACTATAGTCAGCACAGCTGGAGGTGATAGAAGTATGTCCAGGCTAAATACTTACTCCCTGCCCTCCATCCCAGCTGTTAAATCTTTCTATGCATTTTCCTTTCACAGCATGTACCACTGGATAGTTTCTAACCTCTCCTGTCTGCAGAGTTCCTCAGCTCTCCTCACCCTGTACTTACAAAGAGCTGATATGATTCAATGCAAACTCTCATTTTACCAAGCCTCAGCTCACATACATGATAAACCTTACAACCAACCATATCACTTTTTAACAGCTCTGGTTCCTTCTAAAACATTTGTTGCATTACCATTTTGTCCTCCTCAGTAAGGATCCTGGAGGAAAAACTTTCACTAAGGGTAAAACTACAAAGCAGTTGCAATGGTGTCAAAAAAACCTCGCAGTGACAACCTTAATTACATCATGTCCTAATAGTTAAATAGTTAATATCTTGCTACTTAGTGCTTAGATATTATAAATTATTACCTAATTATAATTTAAATTATATTTAGCAATATATTAAGGATAATATTAATATATTTATATAATGTTTTTCTTTTATAATTATGATTTATTATAAATTAATTGTCAAATATTATTATTAAGAAATTATACTTGTAGTTGCACTGGTTTTGGCTGGGACAGAATAAATTTTCTTCTTAGCTGATACAATGCTGTGTTCTGGATTTAGTAGAATAATGCTGATTAGTTGCTTGCTGGGGTTAAGCCACAATAATGGCTAAGATGCTTATTTAATATGATAAACTTACATAGACATGCTTTTATGAAAAGAAATGAAAAAGACAGAGTTTTTGCTATCTACATGATGATGTCATCAAACAACTTGCTTGTGAGAATTTTACAAAATTCCCCCAAAGGTTACAAAATGTCACTTACTGTCTCCAAGCAGATTTTTCTTTATTGTCCTTCCTGTAAATACATCTGCAGTTCTCTTCCTTCAAACTTTCTCCTTTCTCTTTTTTTTTTTTTTTTTCATTATTTTCTCTTTTTTTCCACTTTTACTCTCTGCTCTGCTCCACCCACAAAGGCAATTTTTTCGGCTGGGCCATTTGAAGTCTAATGCGCTTAATGTTCTAAACGATAAAACAAACATAAACAGCTGGGAGAATTATTATATTAATGAAAAGATCATTTTTTAATTTACTGTGTTTGAAACAAATGCAGTTCTGTTTACAGACACACAATACAACCTTGGCACTTCCCCCCAATAAAACCAACATTTTGTTAAGCCAGCTGCTATTATTTTTCACATAAATGTATTTTAATGATGTTAAGGAGGAGGAGATAAAGGTCAATCGATTTCTGCCACTGAGGCACAGTTCACAAACAAGTAAAACCCTGCAGAATAAATCAAGACAATGCTGGCTAATGTTTTGCAACAGGAGTAAATACGGAAAAGCTGCTGGTCGGGACAGGAAACCGCCTGGCTAAATGCAGCTGGCGGGGGACATGAACCTATGTAACAATCTCTGTTTCTCTTCCAGGGAGCATAATGGAGAAAACAGGCTGGCATTGTGGCAAAGCAGATGCCCTCAGCAAGCAGAGAGCTGGAGGGTAAAGCAAGCAGCCGCAATCTCCGTTCCATCTCCGGTGAACAGAAGAAAAAGAAGCAGAAGGGAAATAGAAAAAAAAAATCCCCAACAAACCAAACAAAAACCCAAATCAAAATACCCCCCATCCTAACTAAGCCGGAATTCAAGCCCCTCAACGAGCCGCGGACGGAACCGTTCCCGTCTCTCCTTTCCCACCAGGGGTCGCGGTGGCGCCGGGGACAGCCCTGGTGGCGGCGGCCGCGCCCGCCCCGCTGAGGGCAGGGCCGCGCAGGGCTCGCTCGCCGCTCCCCGCGATCCCTGCGCTGCTCCTGGGCCCGGGGCTGGCCTGCGTGGCCGCTTCTGCCCCTGTCCCCGGGCCGGCTCCCGGAGGGGGGGCCTCTGAGCCAGGCCGCCCTGTCCCTTCCTGTTGGCAGGCAGGGACAGAGGGACGGTGGCTTGAGGCGACAGACTCCTCCGTAGTGTCCTCACCTCCTCTCCGCTGACAGAGCATGATCTGGGGGTCAGCAGATGGCAACCTGCCGGCAGATAAGGTGCCAGCTCTGTCCCTTTCCTCTAATTGAAGCTAGAGGTGCTACCGGAATGCTCTGCCCTCAGGTGTGGGCTGTCCGCTTGGACGAGTCCCCTGGCAGCGGGAAAGTCCCAGCAGAAACACACGAGGGTGGGCATGGGACGCAACACCCAAAGAATCCACGTGTGGGGCGAGGAAAGGCACTGATGGCTCAATCAGACTTGTCAAAAGTTGAATGCAAATTTGCTAGAAACGTTTGTTTACGACTTGGTGTCAGCCCGGGAAATACAAAAGTATCTCAGGTCTTTCCAGATGTGCTTAAGTACAGATTCACTAATGATCAAAGAAAGCCCATCTTGTAGGAATGCATCTCTGAGCTGTGAATTTGACATGTATCTCCTATCTCAGGAATTCTGTTCCTCTGCTCGTTTACATCACCTTGCAGTCCCAGACAAGATCCTTTGCTTCCAGCTACAGTGGCTATCCCTCTCCACCCTGTTTTTATATCCCAGAAAGGCTAGACTGGAGTCCCTCATCAACAAAATTGTCTTCAGCAATACTCCAAGGACAGCCCTGCAGCTGACAAGTTTCTGCAGGGGCCACATTGAGAGCTCAACCATGGCAACGCAGTTTCACAAACTGAGGGAACACCAAGGCTGCTCAGACCTGTCTGTGAGCACACTTCCCAACATAACCTTCATCTTTCTCCAAGCTAGTCTGGATGTCGACACTAACTGGCATAGATTTAGGACACTGGAGTTAAAATCCCTCTTGAGATGTTAACCTGAGAAGGCTTAAGCAAGATTCCGTACTTTTGCTTCCACAGATGAGTCCTCAGTTGCTTGAACGAACAGATAATCGGAGCTGAATCAGGTGATCTGTAACATGGAGAGTTTTGTTAGGTGTAAGCCAGAGGCTTCATATTATGTAAGTATCAGAAGCCAAGGGAAGAAAATTAATTAACTCACTTTCCTGGATGTGGCTAAAATAGTACCTTTTCAAATGGACTTTTGTTATTTACCTGTCAAGATTCTTGTGAAAAGAAGACATGTTCCCTTCTAGGAAATGTCACAGGTATATGAAATGCCCAGACACTGGGCCAAGTAACCTTTGGCACTCAAACCCACTTTCCTCTCTTAACAGTGCACATCTAATCCACCTTGTTTTTCCAGTCAGCTCATACACAGCTGACAGATCTGTCTAAGGGAATCCCCACAGGAGGGAAATGCCCGACTGATTTAGTTCCCTTTTGATGGGTTTTTCCAGTGTGGGCTGGGGATGGGTGTAAAGAAGCTGGTAAACACTGAGTCAACAAAAGCAGAGAGGGCTACCAAAGGAGAGGATATATTCTGCTTGAGCTAGCAAGGATTCAAAGTGTCATTCTAGTTTATGGAGGCATCTAGGAAACTGAAAGCTGCAAAGAATGATTTAAACAGCAACAAATAATTTTTGATTCTTTTTAATCTTAAACTCAGTTTGCTGAGTCTTGCTTTAAATCCCAAGGAACATGTAACACAGACCGAAATGTCAGGGTGTCCAGGACTTTCTTACAATCTGGAATCCAAACTACAACTCCAAGCTTCACTCTGCTCCTATTGCATATTGTACAATGGAAAAGTCTGCAGGAGAGCCTGAAATCAGCATTCAACCAGCCTAATAGAGACAAAGTTCAAAAATGAAACAAAGGCAGTTGTGTTCAGATGCTTCTGTTTCCAGACTTCGTCTCTTTCAATTCTTCTGTTCACTGAGTTATGTATTTTGGAAAATTTTCTTCTGGTCAAATATGGGCTGAAATTATGAAACCACGCTTTGCTTGCTTTAAAAGGTATTTGCATCACTCTGATTAGTTTGTGGGTGAGCTCCTGCCCTCGAAGCGTAGGCATTACTTTATGTGAAGCCAGTGGAAGCTTTGGCTGCCTTAAGGATTATGGGTTAAACCCTACATTTGTACTGTTTTACGCCACTGTATGACCTAAATGAGATTAGAATAATAAATCCTGATTTATTATGAAGGTTTTATTTAGACGTGTTTTGAGTATGAGGTCTGTGTCAGGATTAATAGTGAAATGTAACATGCCCAGGCACAGAGAAAGCCCAACAATGAAAGGACATTTTTTTCCCTTGAGAAAACTGGTTCCCAGCCCTCTGTTTGGTTTTTAACAGAGTTGCTAAATGTTGAATGGCAGAGAGACGCTGGATCCCAAAGATGGTGACGTAAACCATGACTTGGAGATGAGCCCATTCCGAATGAAGGACAGAAGTGTCCCATCAGCACTATTTTCCAAGGCTAAGTACATACGCTCTGCAATGCAGTAGCATTCAAAAAGCTTCAAATAAGGTTCTCAGAATCCAAAGACAAACGAGAAATTACAGGTTCAGTATTTATTGGCTAATTCATCTGTCATACTGAGCAGGCACTAGTTTAGGTGCTTGCCCTGTAGTTAAATCAGATTGCTGAACCTGTTCAAAAGAAATGTTCATTTTTTTCAGCATCCTGGCCACCATGTCTCATCAAGAAAAGTGACATCTTGTCGTGTAATGCACCAAATTGCATTGGCCTAAGTATTAGATGCAGAAGGTGTGTGCTTGCACCACATAGTTAAATTTCTTTATTCTAATAGTCACATTACAAAAGGCTTCAGAGGAATTTGTCTATTTAAAAGGTTATTTAAATCGAAATGAGTGGAGTGCAAGGAATTGAGCTCATGCTTTTGTGGGACACAAAATGAAAAAGGACAAGGTGTAAGTGTGACAAACTTGGGAGAATTAAATAATCATGAATTCCACAGTATCTCTACCCTTTGCCTAATTCAGAGTATTAATACTTCCAGTCTCCACCAGATACTTGGCAGATCTTGTTCAGCATCAGATTTTAGTCCCACTTGTTTGTGTTTTTTTGACTAGAAATACGAAGAATTATTTACTTCAAAATGTTTTTGTTGAGTTTTGTAATCATAGGCCTTATGGGGCACGGAGCAAAAGAAAATGAACCAGAACACCAGTTTATTTTTGTTTGGTTTGGCAAGAGACCTGTCTATCTGATAACCTCTCCTGGTATGTCTCATCTGGGGTGGAACTGAATAGATAGGCCTTACAATTTTGCAGATAACTTTGGGAGAAAGCAACTTTTGAAGAAGGACAGACTTTAAAGGTGCGTTCTTTTGTACTTCAGGTTTAAACCATGAGAGCCTGGTCCAACACAGTCCAAGAAATCATGAGGCCTCAAAAGAATTGAAAAACCTGTCCATCTGACTATGGACAAGTTTTCTGGACTACCATAGTATAAAATCAAATATGAAGATGGTTCAGTATCTAACAAAATCTTAAATTACTGTCTTCCTTTTTCAGAAGTGCATTTTTTCTGCAAAACCATTTCTATAAGATTTTTAGAACTACACACTAATGAGAGTCCATAGTTGCAGAGTGCTAACAGTCTTGCCAGCAAATTCATTAACTGCAAGTGACATCAAAGATGAGAACTCAGATCTCTTTGCACAGGAGCAGGGGCAGAAGTTCAACTTGCAGATTCTGGACACTTTATGTTACCTACTTTTGTTCAAGTCAAATAGCAGTGGGACAGCCTAGATAGCAACTTTCTGAACACTGTGGTTCAGTGAAGTTTCTTTTTTTTTGACCAATGACCCTTAGAAAGAAAACTGTAACACAAAGAGGTCTTTTGGAATTGCCCAGCATCCACAGACAGAAGACCAAAGAAGTGGCTGAACTTCCTAAGCACTGAAGAGCTGCATGGGAAGTCTGGTCTATTAAGAAGTTTCTTAAAATGCAGCTCTGCAGAGTTTCACAACCAACCTTTGCTCACCTATGTCAAGGACACTTATCTGGGGCACGATCTGTGTGAACACTGTTTTTGCTGTCCCTTGGTAACACCTGGCCAAGGCAGCAGCTTCTTTAGGTGTTTGCAACACGTTGCCTCAAAGCATGAGCTGGCAATCACATCCACAAGGGCACTAAACCAGCAGATTGTTGAGTGAAAATGGGTTCCTGCTCCTCTGTACATTTTGTAGAATACTTCAGGCATGTGGCAGTGTTAAAATCCTTGTGGCTCTTGCTGAAGGAGTGCAGTGGATGCCTTTAGCCCATGTTGCCGGTTAAAGTCTTACAGCACAAGCTGTGAAGAGTTGTTATAGGTCACTGATAAAAAGCAATAGAGTGCTTATGGCCGCTGTGGGTTAATGATAGCCACAAGCACAATCAGAAAGTTTGTGCTGAGAGCAGAGGGGTGGTGTGTAACCTACTGAATTTTTTATTGCTGTACTCTGGCCTCTAGAAAGTGTACGTGTGCACTGGGGTTGTGAAGACTGACAGGTACACAAGGCTGGCCTACTAGTGGAACTGAGGAAGGCTGGGAAGATGTTTTCCTTGTCTGCTAGGAGGAAGTATGTATCAATATAGGGCAGATGTTTTCCTGATCTGGGAGATGGAGCCTTCTGTAGTATGTATTGAAATATACTTTATTGTATCCTATTTGTTATATGTATTTTCTAAATTCCTGTTCAGGCCCTTTACCTCCCCCATCTTCTCCTAATGAACGTTACAGCCTGAGTACAGACAGCTTCTCTGAAAAACTTGCTTCAGCAACTGCTCAGGTTTCCATGTCCTGCCTTTGTATCAAGTAAATTTTACATTTTTTCTTTTGTTTTTGTGTTTTTGATTTTTTGGGAGGGTGTTTGTTTGTTTGTTTTTGTTCCAGGAATTATGCAGGATCTAGGAGCATGTGCTAGTTCAAAACTAAGTTCAAGTTTATTTGCGCTGAAGCCATAGAAGCCTTTTTTTTTCAAGTCCTAACATACCTCTGTGCATGTACATGATTTTTAGTGCTTAGACATTTCTTAACGTCTTTTATCGTTCCCATGTTTACTCTGTGTTCTGGACATTTCTATCCGTAGTCAAATCAACCATCACCCAGTGCTGTGTATCACCCTGCTTCTGTAAGCTGTTTATTTGGGATTTCCAAGGCCAACTGCTCCTGGTAAGACTCTTAAAATCATATCTAGGAACCTTAATCAATGACCAGACTTACAGAAGCACTGAGAATCCACAAATCCTTTTGCAGTCAATGGGACCTGAGTTTAGTCAGCACCTTGAAAAGAAAGCTGCTTAAGTTTCAGTAACTTACCTTGGATTTTGGAACAGAGCGTTAAGGGTTCAGTGTGGCTATTTCTAGAGCAGAATGGGGTTCACTTTGAGATATTTTTACATAGATATCCAATTTTTTATATATTGTATTTATATTAATAAGCACAATTATGATAATTGGTTTTTTCAACAAAATAGTAGTTTTGAACTCAGTGCAAGGCATTAATAATGGAAATCATTCTTTTGGTTGATAGGTGTCAGTTTCTGCATACCATGTACTCTGTGTTAGTTCATTACATGGACCCTTCCACTACAGGAATCTTTTTTCACTGCTCACCAGACTTCTGAGGTCTTCCTTGAGGATTGGTCCAGGTAATAAGCACTTCTTGCAATCAGCTTACTATAAATTATAGAGAAACACATGGCAGTGCTCCAGCCATAGCCAAAGTAGCTTTTGAAATCTTGTTGTTGTATTGTACATGACTCTGTACATGACCTAGAGATATATGAAGCATTTTGACCGCACTACAAATGTCTAAACCACTCAGTTTCAGTTCTCATTTCTCACCCCCATGAGTCAAACCCATCAGCCTGCCACAGCAGCTATTAATTTATAGATTTCATCCCAAGGGCCCATCTGCACACTTGTGAGAAGGTGTGTCCAGTCAGCTCTTTCCAGAGTGATGGCGCAAAAGCAACCAAGAAGAAAAGAACCTGTAGCTGTATGTGTGCTTTGATGAATTTAGATCTTTAGGAGGTTTTATTTTGTTCCTGTATATAGGTTTGTAAGTCCTGATGCACCTTTCCTCCAATTCTAATGAAGCATCTTATAAGAAAAAGAAGAAACTGAGTGTATTAGATTTGCTGTGTCAATTGTTAAATTATTTATAAACACAAAGATTTCTGCAATGCCAAGCTGAACTGTTGCAGCTTAATACAGCAGTTTGAATTTCAGGAGTACTTGAAGGTGCTTAAAATGATTTCTAACAAAATGCAGCTAAATGAAGTACTTGTTAAACAGGAAACAAGAAAAAAATCCTCCAAAGATATGATGTGTCTGCCTCTGGGCAAGTGTCTGGTACTTGCTTCTTGTAGAAAATACTTATTTGGACATTACTTAACAATCTAAAATCCAGATAATTTTCCTTAGGAAAAAAAATTAGCAGTAAACTGTTCAGGGGCTGTTGGATTTCTTTGTTTCTTAAGGATGGTAAAGATTTGTGCAGATACATCAGCTAAGAGCAGCTTTCTGAGCTGTTCCCTGCCAATTGCTGACAAAGGCAGTCCTAATGAATCATTCTGAATTGTGATCATGTGCTACCAGCCCACAGTGAGCTGCCAAAGAGGAAGTGCAGCTTGTTTTCTTTCATTTTCTTGATTCCTATGCTGTAGGAAGATGAAAGGAGAAGGAGGAGGAGGCAACAGCGGCAGCCAAACTTAAATAATTCTGACGATTCCCGATATCAAATGGAGGCCCCTGAGTGGGACCCACTGAAAAATGACACCCTTCCGCCGACCCTGACGCCAGCTGTCCCTCCGTATGTGAAGCTGGGCCTGACCATTGTATATACTGTTTTTTATTCACTGCTTTTTGTGTTTATCTACGTCCAGCTCTGGCTGGTTCTTCACTACAGGCACAAGAGGTTCAGTTACCAAACTGTCTTTCTGTTTCTGTGCCTGTTTTGGGCCTCTCTTAGGACAGTGCTCTTTTCATTTTACTTCAAAGACTTTGTCACAGCAAATTCTCTCAGCCCCTTCATCTTCTGGCTTCTCTATTGCTTCCCAGTCTGCCTCCAGTTTTTCACCCTGACCCTGATGAATCTTTACTTCACACAGGTAAGCAACAGATATTTAGTTGATTAAATCTAGCTGAATGGTAAAGCCTTATTATGTGAGCATCATGAGAAAAATGTAATTTACAAATGTACCTTGGCAATGCAAAAAGCAAATTTCAGTTGTTTATTTGGGTATTTTAACTTGTGGTCTATATGCTAGTGATCAGCCTGAAGTGATCAGTGTGAGAATATCAATTAACATGTCTATTACCAATAAAAATAATTCAAAGGTTGGAGAAAAAATGTATAGGAGGGCTTGGAATTTGGACACCCAAAATGTCATTCTATTATTATGCCTTATTATTGTTATTAGACTTTAAAAACCTCCTGGCTTACCGGACTTGATCTCTGTGTGCAGTCAGAATTGTAATGTCTGATATTGCCAGCAACAAACACCCGGTCCCAGTTTTTTCGTGAGTTGGTTAATGGTTCTGAGTGAAATTTCTATTATGTGTATAACAAGTGAAACTGTTGGTGGAGTCTTGATTTGTGGGCCCAAATTCCTGTAACAATCT
Source organism: Cettia cetti (assembly GCA_013401135.1). NCBI lineage: Eukaryota > Metazoa > Chordata > Aves > Passeriformes > Sylviidae > Cettia > Cettia cetti. The sequence continues at coordinate 10,263 of VZUI01089224.1, forward strand.
GTATTACAACAGCTTTGACTCTGTTCAATAAGTGCCAAGTGCTGTGCGCAGATACACCCTCTATTTCAAGGACTCTCTGACATAAAGGTAAATAGCTGTATAGTGGAGCAAAGGAAATAGTATCTCCATTTCAGGAAGAGGTCTTTAGAATGTATCCATGTCCTGGACATCTAAAGAGCCAGATGAGTTAAGCTGCAGAGGGCTCCACATTGCTGCAGCTAGAGTTGCTTGGAAATATTTATGATGAGCATGGGTATCTTGTACTTGGCTGAAGGATGAGATATTGGCATATTGAGACAAAGAAAAGCTGCTGGGCTTTCGTAAGATCTCACAGGAAATTTGCAGGAGGGCAGAGACTGGATTCTTTATCTCCTCAATCCCACTGTAGTGCCTGGAGCAGGATGCCAAGCCTGTGCTCATGTGGCCCTGATCAAAGTCCACTTTCCCAGTGTGGGACCAGTTGGTCAGGAGAGCATCAGCCAGCCCTGGAGCACACCAGGCAGTGGTCAGGATGCTTTGGGTGTTGTTGTGTGCCCCACTTGGAGTCATCTTGGTGCCTGGGGCTGGTGCTTCTGTAGTCTCCATGGTGTTTTACAGGGCTGTGTAGTGATGGCAGGCCTTATCAATTCTGAGCAGCCTGACTGGAGACATCAGGCTGCATGCGAGGGCTGCTATCCCAGAGCTGGAAAAGCAGAAATGGTAAGCATGACAGCTCTAAGAAGATCACTTGAGTTGTAGAGGGTATTAAATACTTAGAACCACATACCCAGTTTTGTGCTTAGGTTTGCTTTCATGGATTCAGTGTCTGAAATGCCTGCTAACTCACCCTGGTCCACTCCCTGATACTTGAGATATATTAAGGGATTACAGGAGCCTTTCATCTGCATACTACTCGAATCCAGCTCAGGCATGTGGTGACCTATGCTTTATCCCATAGCTATTGTGAGAGTAATTTGATAACTGTACAGCTTCCCAGGGCCAAATGTCCATCAGCACACAGTCCATCCCATCACAGTGCTGGGACTAAATCAGACTCTTCCCTCATGCGTGTAGGGCTGCTGTGGAAGTCTGGAGGCAGAATGCAGCATCCTGGCTCTTGGCCAAGAGAAGCCTGGGCTGGAGTGAGCACAGAGGGGGCACAGCAGTCTGTGCAGTGGAGTGTCAGCACTCAGAAGGCTTAGTGCTGCAGGTAGTGTTCCTTTTGTCTAAGGAAGATCTTAGCACACAGAATGCACACGTCTCCTTTTAGCTTATTTTTAGCATTGTTGTCTGATAGCGTTCAGGAAGTACAAGTCAGTGGCTGGAAACAGAAAAAGTGCTAAGGCTGTTGGTTCTGCCTTTGAGCCAGAATTCCTGCTTTGCCATGCTGAGTCCTCATGATCTTCCTCTGAGCCCCTCTGAAAAAGGGTGGAATAGTTACCTGTCTTGAGGAGCTGCTGTGAAGCTTTTGAAACAATATTTGCAAGGGACTTTCAGAGTTTGTGATGTGTGTCATAATCTTTAAATACCTTGGACCACTGTAGGCAGACATAAGATTAGTATTGTTGTTTGCTCTAGAGCTAGTTGCTGTCAGTGAAATTTAATCTCAGATATCTCCCCAGCTGAAACAAAGGTTTAAAAAATACAAGCACGGCCATTCTACGAATATATGACAGAATAAGTGCATATATTTTTAATTCGCTGTTATTAATTCTTTACTTCTAACCATTAAAAGGTGGTTTGGCTTGAAATTCAGCATCTTGTATTTAATGTACATCTAGCTTTCCACAGTAGGCAAGCAAGAACTAGTGTGAAAGGGGTGGAGAGAGAAAATTTTGTTTTCAGTAATGGCTTAAAACTTCACAGACCTGTTTAGAAACAACTTTTATCGTTTTATTCTCTAGAAGATGGGAAAGAAGGGTCTGCAGCTGTGTCTCATTGCATGAAACTCCTCCTATTTCACTGGTGCTTGGCTAGAGGGAAAGAAGTCATCTGCGTATAGTATTGGTACAGAGCACTGGAAAACATCCCATGGGTCTCTGGAATTTGTAGGTTTTATTATCTGCAGTTCAGCTCCCACCATTCCTAAATGTGGCACTGCTAGGAAAACTTTTAAATGTAAATGTGAGAAGAAAAAAAGTGATTCAAAAAATATTGCAAATCCTCCTGGCCAAACAAAAAATTCATTTGGCAAGTGCCCGAGGGCATTTTTCGAATAACAAGCACCTTTCAACTTGACGGAAAGTTAGCCACAACTATGCTCTCTTTTAATAGGTATCCCAAAGCCATAGGGAATTTCAGCTGTGTTTTATGTGTAGCAAGAGAAATAATCCCTGATGACATCAGCACAGCAGAGTTTTGTTCCCAGACTTGAGCATCAGCAGCTGCAGCAGAAGAACCTCTAGTGTGTTGGGGCAGGTTGCTAAAGCAGGGGAGCTATGAGCAGAAGATAAGGTAAAATCAAAATAGTTTTGACTCAAAAGGGGATCTTTGGTTTAAGAGCCAAGTTCAGGGTCCTTTGGTACTGTTGTAATGCCCTACTTGGGGCAAGTAGAAAGGGTGCTGCAGATAAGGCTTATAGAATATTAGTTCCTCTCAGAGATCCCATAATGGATGGAGAAAATTAATATGATTTCTAATTGAGTAGGTAAATATATTAAAATTTATTAATCCTGTGTCTGTATTCATTCCCTTCTAAAGAAAAATAATATTGTGATCTGCTCTCTCTGGAGGGTGGGCCCTCTGCCTACTTGGAAATCATTAAAATAAATCTCAAATGAAGATGCTGTGGCACTTTTGTAAAACAGTAGCACAACACTGGCAAGTAACTGCACTGCACCAAGACAGAGAAGCTTCCTGATCCTGATCTACCAGATAGGTAGCCAAAGTGCATTTCCAGAGACCAAAAATCCCACAGAGATATTTGCCTCGCACATTCAGCTTCCAAGGGTTTATTTTTTGCTTAATAAAGTATTAAGCAAAAAAAGTGGATACTTTTTCCACTTTAAAGGGAAAGAAGTTGAGGATTCCACAGTGAGGGATCTCAGGATAATGAAGAAAGTGAGGATTTCAGGATTTGATACTCTTTTATTTATGTCCTGCTTTCTCAAATCTTCCCTGTCCCTGACAAGGGGACACTGGGATGAGTCCCAGGCTTTACAGTTTGTGCTGTGGGTAAAAGAGTAAAGAGGCTCTGAGAAAAAACATAAGTTGCCTTTTTCAGTGCTTGTGAAGGGTGCACAGATAAGTACTTGCTTCACTTTGTCCTGTTTGCTCAAGCTTTGCATTTCCCTGGGGAACAGAAAACAAATGAAGCAGGAGAGAGGCTCGGATGGAGGGTTACAGACTCAAAGAACAAGGTCAGGGCCAAAGACCGTGAGCTCTAAAGTTCACTGAAAATCCCAGGCCTCCCTTATGGCCAGGCACAGAAAACAGTTGGGTGGGCTCTAGGTTTTGTCATCAGGTTGGGAACTTCTCCAGGATTAAGGGAAAGTAGTGCTGAGCTAAAGAGCTGTGAGACAATATGGGTGGAGAAGGCTGATAGGCAGATTTTACCTCTCCTTCCTCCTCCCTTAACCATCTTCCCTTTTCTTTGGCATCTGGATTGAGAAGCTTACCCTGCCTCACAGGCAGTGCTGATAAAATCAGGGACTTTCAAATGAGGAGAAGTTGTGCAGAGTAAGACATTTCAGAGGGGAGCTGGCCATACCTGGCAGGGTGGGGTAAAAACGGCACAATGCTTTCAGAAAATTTTCATGTATCTCAGTGGAACCAGAGCAAATGTTAGCTCTGGGAGGAGAATTAAGAAAATTTCCCATTCTCTAATTACTGAGGGATAGCATTTCAGAACTTTTCGCCAGAGGGAGAACAGAGAGGGCTTTTTATTTTGGAGATTTTTTTTAGCAGAAATGAATAAATACTATATGATAAAGCTTATTATTAATTTAAAACAAGCTTTAGATGTATATAGAACTACACAGGAGTTCAACTACATATGGTAAAGCATCAGCAAATATGTTTGCTGTAAAATGTTGCCCTTACTATTGTATCTACAGAAGACAAATTGCAATTGCAGTTTGGCTGGCCATCAGCATCTGACATGAAGGATGAAGTAATTTGATTTAGAAAATAATTTGATAGGAAAGCTACTCTTGAAGATATATTGTAGCTGTGAGCCCCCACAATCATCCCTGTCCTTTTAGGACTATTTTTACCAATTCATGGAAGACTGAGTATGGTAGTGAGTCGTGTTGCCCATGTCTGTAGGCCTCACAAACTCTGTAGAATTTAGAGAGTAGAGGGAAACTTGCCTGTTTTGGGAAATCTGATCCAAATAAAAGAATGAATGTGGAAGAAAGAGAGAAATGGGAAGGTGGGCCTGGGACTGAAAGATACACAGCAGAAGAAAGGTAAATGTGCTGCTGATGAAGTTGTGGCATATTTTCAGATTTCAAAGGGAAGTTTGCAAGAAGTGTGACAGAGGAAGAGAGGGACTGTAGTGAAAGGAACTGGGAAGGAAAAGTGCATGCTATGTTTCTTATAGGGTTTTTGAGGTGAGAAGTAGTAAGTAAAGCTGAACTTCATTCCTGTGCAGAGGGCCAGCTTGAGACATATGCAGGCATTTGCCACTTTTCTGAGGCTTTTTGGTAAGCTGAGATGTAGCTCCTGTAAAAGTGAATTGATCAGCTAGCACTGGGGTACAGCAGGGGTTTGTGTCTGTCATCATATCAGTTCAGCTAAATTAGAGCATGGACATGAAAATTGCTCCAGGGAGCTTTTATTTTTCTTTTGCTTTGGGAATATCTGTCTTGGCTTTGACAGCTGTTTCCCTGATACTTATAGAGCCAAAGTGGCTCCTGGTTATCTGGAACCCCCATCAACTGAAACAGCCTGGCCCTGTCTGCCTGCTCTGCTGCCCAGCAGCTCTCCAGAGCTCTCTGCAGCCAAGCTGCTGATGGGTCCCATGCCATCCCCACTCCTGGGGCCTGGTAAAATGTCTCTAAGGTCAGCTGTTTACATCAGTTCCTGCAATGGGAATTTTCTCTGGCTGTATGAAGAGATTTTTGGAGTCCTTTTGAACTGCTGCAGTTTTATATGCCAGACATATACCTCAGGGGAGTGGAGGAGGGGGTGTGAGAATCTCATTTGAGGTTTCCAACCCTTTGGCAGAAACAGAGAGCCAAAACAGGATATTTCGTCTTCAAAGAACAAGCAGAAAGGGAAATACTTTTAAGACTAAAAAGTAACCCTTTAGACATAAGAAAATTAGCAAGGATTTTCACTGCATTTTTCCATGTTCATCTTGGGCCTCTCTGAAAGATCTTTTCAAAAGAGCCTGCTCTCTGTTTGCTGTTTAGTCTATTCTTAGGAATAGTCTGGTTTGCTCTGGTTTGCTGGAAGACTTACTTAGATGACTCAGATATTGACTGGAAGCTTTCTCAACACTGCTGCGAGGAGGGGCCATTGAGCAACCAGTCTCTTGAGCTAAATGCTAAAAGCAAAAAGCTGCACCCACACATGTAAGGTATATTGAGATCAGCTTCTGACGTCCTTACTCCCACTGAACAACCCTTTATTCTGTGACAATCCCATTGCTTCCAGCAGGGCTACCCATGAACTAAGGGCCTATCAGTGTTTAAGTAAAGGTGGCAGAATCTGCCACCTGCCTAGCAGTGAATTGATAAGAATTCTTCATGCCTTAAAGTGTAGCTTTCGTTCTATAGAGCTTTTTTTTTTTTTCTTTTTTTTTTTTCTTTACAGTGTTTGTTTTCTTTCTTAATGGGCATTTTGCTCTGAAAATTTCAGAACCTCTATCGCTTGGGACAGGTTTACCAAATGCAGAATCACAGCTGTTTTGGTGATCTTGAATCTGAGATCCTGTTGGATCTCCAGCAGGAGCACAGCATTTAGCAAAGTTATCCATTGAGATTTTGCTGGGCAGTGGTCTTGAGTTGGTTTATGTGACAGGACTTTGTGACTTAAGAAGGATGAGGAACCACTGGAGATGATATTTAGGAACTTGATATTTGCCAGGTTTTGTGAAACCAGAACAACTTCTTGCCCACGGAAAATGCTTGTCTTGTGAGGTTCTTTGCAGAGGCTCTGAACTCTTCTGTTCAGTGCAACTCCTGAAAGGTGTCAAAATTAATGGTACAATGTGTCTAAGTGCTATTCACAGTAGGTGAGAACTGTGGAATGGCCCTAGAGACAAGGATTATTTGTTTAGTTCCATTAGGGTCAGGAATCGGCTTCCTCCCTCCCTTCCAGAATAGGCAGGGTAGGCAATAAATCTTGTACCAAAAAGTATCTGGGAAATATTTTGAACCTCATCCCTTCTCTGAGGGATACTCTCTGTGCACACTCTCTAAGTGCAGAACATTTGCAGGCCCCTTGTACCTTTCCTTTCAAATGCAAGTAAATAAAACCACCTAAAACTTCTTCCTGAACTCCTGTGAGATTTCATGATCCAGGAATTTGGAGAATGAATCACAAAACTCTTCAATAGGGGATACTGTCAGAGATGTTATCTATTTGAAAACATCAATGGTTGCGGAATATTTTTAGAGACTTTTTTCCCCCAAGTTTTCAATTTTATTCCCAGTTTGCTTAAAACCTCAATGTTCTCTGCTGCTTCAGCTATTGCTAAGCAGGCTGATGCACCACAAAAATAATTTCCATGTCAAGGCAGCTGTTTATGGTGAATAGGAGTTAAATGACAAGTTATTCCAGGAGCTCTGGAACAAGTTGAGCCTGATTTTCTCCAGATCTGTGTCTCATGATTGACTCTCAGTTGTTCCCATAACTGGAGAATTTCTTACAATATTTTGCTATGCAGCCTCTCTCCTATTGGGTGATGTGTAGAATCATGTAGGCTTCTCCTCACAGAGGACATATATTAGATACATTTATAGAGTTCTTTTTTTCCTTTGAGTCATGGATTTTTAGAAGGGTGTTAAAGGATTGTGTCTTTAATACTTCAAGATTTTTCCCATCAGTTTTCTGAAGTATTTTAAGATTAGTAAGGGCCAGATAAAGAGATTGACAGGCAGACACATGTCTACAGTCACATTGTGATCGTTTAAGTCCCGTCTCCTTGGGAAAGCATAATAATCATAGCAAATATTATGCAAACATTACTAAAGGGCATGCAAAACCAAGGTAAATGGATAAGATAGCATAAATTGAGAAGAAAATGTTTGGGAAACAACCCAGAATAAGTCATACATCAAGTGTTTTTTTATAATACTAGTAACCAATGTGCTTTGTTGTTGGTTTAAATGAACGTTGTAAAGTAAGTTTGTTTGGAAACATATTAGCTTATTAAAAAAGCAGTGATACTTTCAAGTAATTTTTTAATAAATAAGATACAAAATATGGTAATATATTTTTGTATAATTTCTGATGGTGGTTAAACAACTATGATGGCACCTAGATACATTACAGAAAACTTGTCAGTATTTTATCTTTTCTGGTACAGCAAGCTAACTGCTGGGCCTGAGCTATCTCTCTGTAAAATCTCACGTACAGTGAAGAGACAGTAAGCAGAAGCCAAATAATACCTCTGAGTAAAATAATGAGTTTGGCTCTCAATGCCATCTTTTTGGCAACGTAACATGAATGTAAAAGAATATATCTAATTTCAGGCCATGGTACTATGATGGGCTCTTCATGGGAACATTGGGCCTGGTGTGAACTGGTCTATGTGAGAGACATGTACTGTCAGGTCATGCAAGAGCCTGTAATAATTTCTCTTTATGATTATGCTGGCATTAATACTTCTGTTAATACTGGTATAAAGGCCCTTATTCCAAAACCAAAGTGAAAATAATAGTGTAGACAATTTGTTTACAAGTGCATCTAATCACCTGCTGAGTGGTTCCAGTACTTTGGTTAGAGCTTGCCTGCCATGGGTAAGCAATCCTTGCAAATCCGTTATGTAATGAAACCTGTCATGACATATCTTGTGGCCTGTGAGACAGAATTGCTGTGACTCACAGTGTCTTTCTTTGCTGACATGTATGCTATGTTTGATGCAATATTTTTTTTTGTTTTGCAGGTGATTTTCAAAGCTAAGTCAAAATATTCCCCTGAGCTACTTAAATACAGGTAAGAAATGTGCAAACATTCACTGTGGTTAAGAAGAGCAGCCATGCTGTTTGAGAAACATCTTTTCTAACTTGTGGTGCCCATATTTCATCTATTCATATTTGTATACCAGTGTTTGATGATGATGGTTCTGAAGCCACCTGACCTTTAGGAGACTGTCCTTTCCCAACACAAAGTTCATTTTTAGGCAGTCACATATTTCAAAGGCAAATATTTCAAATGCAAGCAGAAAACACCCACCCTGGAGATTTGTTTACTGGTTCTTAACATTTGTATTACTAGCTAGATTCAGATCCAGTGCTGAAGAAGCAGAGTGATGTTTTGGTTTTTTTTGACAGGAATGAGTGGGAGTGGATATGTTTTAACCTGTGAGGTCAGTGGTAATAGAAGCCTTAAAAGTTTTGGGAAGATGGCAGACAAGTTGTGAAGGGAAAGAGCTAGGGAGAATAGATTCCATTTTGTGATGTGTTTGGGAGCTTATAGATAACCTCTGCTGACGCCACAGAGTTGAGGTTATGGTACATTTGCATCTAGGTGGAGAGATTCATTTGAGAACAATATTTCATCTTGTTGTGAAGCAGAAGCTGTCAGGATGTGTTTGAAAGAACCCCAAAGGGCAGCAATGTCCAGAAAACTCCAGAAGAGCTCAATAAATTAATGTTTGTTGTTGCAACACTTAAAAGCCTCAGTTGGGCAATGCTGTTTAGAAGAAGGGGAGAGAGAGACAGGTTGTCTCCATTCTAAAGAAAGAATTTACAATATGAATTCAGGATAGGAAAACAGAATAATTCTTAACTGCAATCTGACTTGTTACTTGCTGACTGTTAGGAGAATATAGTACTGTATCGATAGGGCAAATATTATCACTGTCCTTGCTCTAGAAATGTGTTATCCTATTGGGTTTTCATACAGCTTGTGGGGCAATCATCTGTACCAAGTGCTTTGGGAACCATGTTTGGTATAAGGGCAGTAGAGTGAGAGCAGGCTTGAGGTGGGGAGGGCATGGGAAATGCAGAGTGTGATGACTGACTCAGGAATATGGACTCCAGGCTGTACTGCAGCCTCGGACCCCTCTTTTTGCACTCTGGTTCCTGTGGGCAGAAAATCCAGGAGAATGGCCTGCAGACAAGCAGAGCACAGCCCAGGCAGGTCCCCCCAGAGCAGATGTGCCTGCCCCTCATGGGCCACACAGGCAAGAGAAACAAAGAGGATCGCTTTGCACAGAGCCAGGTCGGGGTGGTGGAGGACTGTCTGTGGAGAGGTTCCTGCAGGGCTTTGGAGGTGACAGCTAGAAGCTTTGAACCTCATCTGTTACTGATGCTTGTGGCAAGGCTTTATTCCTGAACACTGCTTGAAAATGTATTATTTGAAGCACAGGAAGCTCGTGATATTTAATCAATGCCTATGAAGTTGACTACATTATCAACCTGTATGTAGCTCTTGGAGCATTTGTGTTCCTAAACACAAATGTACTGTGGCTACAATTACTCATGCACAGACTCTTCTCCTCATGACAGCTCCATGTCTGCTCTGACTCCTTCCTACTGGATTTCTAATACAAATCACTCCTGCATCTGGCCTACCTTTTTCTTTCTTGTTAAGCTCTGTTGTTAAGAGTTTTCAGTTGTATTTTGTTTCATCATCTAGATCTCAGCATGAGTGCAGTTAGTCTGTCTAAAAGAGCTATATTAATAAAGCTGACCTCGTTTCCTATCTTACAAAGGGCAATGAAAGTGATGTAATATGTGCACACCCACAGATGAATTAATTGTAACAAGCTAGTGAAAGAGCACAGACTCACGTGGATTGTGTTGGAAAGGACCTTTAAAGATCATCTAGTCTAACCCATGTCCCATGGGCAGGGACATCTTTCATTAGATCAGATTGCCTAGATCCTGAGGGAGAGATGAATGATTGAAAGATGCAAGGCCTACAGACAGGTCTGGAATCTGCACTTAATGAATCTGATTTTTCTTCATTACTGAATGTCCACTTTTTGATTTTTTTCCCCCCATTTTCTTTAAAAAGTGTCAGACCTTATTGCCTGGTAATGCAATTTTTGCAACAGATGATGGGAACATAAATGGGGCAAGTGAGAGTTAGGAGGTAGGACTACTGTCTGTGTACTGACACCGGTCTCAGAAATCAGAATCATCTCCAATTAAAAAAAAAAAAATTGATAAAATCCTATTGAAGATCCAGAATCTTAAACAAACTTTATTCAGGACAGTCTTCACAATACTAGCAAAAGAGCACAAGGTGAAGCCTGTGCCAGCCCAATTTCATATTTAAACAGTCCTGCCTGTCTCCCTGGACTTGGGGATTTCTTACACTCACCAGGTTTGGATGAGGCTTGCTGTGCTATGTGTGCATGTCTTGTTATACACAAGCCTCAGACACTGCATACAAAATACAGTAGTTTCAAACAGATTTTCTTGTTAAACAAGGCAAATTTCACTGCATTTATCTGAGGTTTTATTTTCAGCTCAAAGAAAAACTTATGGGTGCATTCAGCCTGACACAGAAAGAACAGAAAAGCCTGGCATGTGTCTTCCTCAGCCAAACCAGATTATACAGGGTTCCTTTAAAGACTAGTCCCAAAGTGGGGATTAGGCACAATAGGCCTTTGAACTTTCACTTGGGCTTTCACTGGTGCAATCTGGAAGCACCTCTCCTGCCCTGCTTTTCTGTTTGCTATAAAACTCCATATGCTTCTTCATCCCTTGTAGGTACCCGTGTAGTTGAATTGTAAAGATACTTTCTGCCTTTATTCTGCTGAGACCCTAAAACTTCCCGTTGGGAGACAGCCTGCATCTCTATCAGTGCTTTTCCATAAATTCACCAACAAGGCTTCTATTGCATTGCAAATCAGGCATCTGTTTCCTTGGCCCATCATGTTAATAAGGGGGCTGGGAAATCATTATGTGGAGAGCTGCTCAACTGACCGTCCACGACAGCTCACCCTGGCACATATGGGAGTGTGTGGGCACAGCAGTGTGACAGCACCTTTTCTTTCTTGCTAAAGTCTGCAGAGGAGGAGCCTGGCCTGGAAGCCTCTCAGCCTTGCTGGTTGCAAGCCAGCTTGATGCTGCATGCCAGCATGCAGGCTGTGCTGCAGCAGAAGGTCCTTCTGGCTAAGGTGAACAAGAGGAGGACATCTTACTGTCCCACAAGGCAGATGGAAGAGTGTGCCTTTCCTCACAAGCCCCCAGAAGGGGTCTAGAGATGGGACTTTGGGAGGGGAAGGAAAGGAAGACATGTGACCACTATTTAAAGACTTATGAGGTACTAATAAAAGCTGTAAATGTACCACATTACACAGGAAACAGTGTGAGAGAGGAGCTTCAGGAGTGCAATGCTTCCAGCATTAGACTATGAGGTTTAAAGGAACTACCTCCAGCTGCTTATCCTAAAAACAGAGCCCTGCCCTGGAAAGTTAAGAATTAGCACAATCTTCCTGCTGAGAGGGAATTTCCGTGCCTGGCAAGGAAAAAACAGCATCCTTGCTCACTGCCAGATATAGCTGGAAAGAAAGGCATTGATTCACAAGCTTTTGGGCTTTCAGTTCTCCCTGTTACACAGTTAAAGTATCTCAAAGGTATATCTCATTCTTTCCTGCCCTCTGAAAAGAAGCCAGCTCTGCTTCAGCTTTGTAGCTGCATTGATGCTAACCCAAAAGAATATGAATGTGTGAAAGGAGAAGATCCCCACTGGGTAAAGTATTGTTAAACAATCAGAACCAGAGTCCTCAGGGACAGTCTGTATGCTTGTTGTCAGCCAAATTCAAAGTTCCCAACAGGCATGAAAAGCTGTGGCCAAAACCTCTGGTTCAGTGACTGCAGATTATAAATCTTATCAGTAATTGCTTTGGTCAGCAATGGTAATGAATTAAGCAAATACTTGAAATGGAAACGTGGGGGGTTTTTTTGGTTTTTTTTTTTTTTGGTTTTTTTGTTTGGTTTTTTTGTTGGTTTTTTTTGTTGTTGGTTTTTTGTTGTGTTTTTTTTTTTTTTTTTTAAATGGAAAGCCCCACAGGTTTGTGTAGGCATAAGGAGAAATTAGAAGCAGTAATTAAAAAAAAATTACATACCATGTAATATCTTGATTACGTGGTATGCTTATATTGTAGGTATCAGTGCTGGATAGGTTGGAAAAGAACCAGACAAAAAAAGAGTCCAGAGCTTCTTCCTGTCACATTTTGGTTCCAGGTCTGCTTCTGTGGTTGTGAAAACACACTTTTTTCTGGCCTACATGGCAAGAGCCAAACCAGAATCAATATGCATAGTTAAATTTCTTGATGTTTCTTTCAAGAGGTTGCCCATGATCAAATTGTTTAGAAAAAGAGACAGAGAAGGAAGCTAGGGAACCAATAACTTGGAGATTTTTCCTGCTGTTTGACACTACCCTAATTTGATATCTGATGGCAAACATTACCAGTCAGTGATGCTTTTTACAGCAGTGGTGGTATAGTAAAACCAGGATCAAAACCAGTCCGTTCCAGTCAACTTAGCCTTTGGAGAGGCTTCTTCTGGGAGTGAGTAGGCAGAGGCTGTGCATGGAGTGCACGATCTAAGAAGGTACATGTATTTTTAAAGTAGTTTTTGGGAACTGTGCTGTTGTATTTCTGCTGCAGTCTTCCATGTTTTGCTGCTTGATATTAATTTACTTACAGCTTGTTGTGTAACTGTAAAAACAGGTTTGAAACGAGCTAGGTTAATCTCTCCAGCAATCTGGAGCACTTTGATTTTGGCTCAGGCAGCTAGTTACTCTGTCAGCTGTGGCAGCCCAACACAGGCAGATTTCATTTCTCAGAGTGCAACTTCCATCTCGTGATTGACACCTGCTGTACAATGTTGCTAAAACTGTTTTCTTCTCACTCTCCCAGGTTGCCCCTCTACCTGGCTTCTCTTTTCATAAGTCTCCTCTTCCTCTTGGTGAATTTAACATGTGCAGTATTGGTGAGGACACAGAATTCAGAGAGGAAAATCATTGTCTCTGTCCGGGTGGCAATTAATGACACATTGTTTGTGCTGTGTGCTGTTTCACTCTCCATCTGCCTGTATAAGATCTCCAAGATGTCTTTAGCCAACATTTACTTGGAGTCCAAGGTAAGGTACATTTTCAGTTCTTTTCAAGTACCTTCTGAGATACAAGGGCAGTACAAGGCAAAGCCACAAAGCCTGAGACCTGGAGGCCTTTAAACTTCACAGCCTGCACTTGGCTGGCCACCATGTTCAGTACATGAATTAAATACTAAATGGTAGCAAGGGAGCTTTTGGTTAAAACCAGTGATCGCAAATATGTATTTTTGAGGCAGATTTTGCATAACTTTTTGGCTGGAGTTTCTCACAGCTCTTTTTCAAGTGGACACTGCTTTCTCTGAGTCCCTTGTCTGGAGACCACTTCATTTCAGTGCTGCAACATAGAAGTGGCCTATACTTAAAAATCCTTCAGCTTGTTAAATCATTGACTAAGTTAACTGTTTAAGGTAGCAGCATGCTGAAGATAAGCCAGATAGAGAAATATGAATCTCCCTTTGTATGTTTGCATATTCTTATATATATTCCTATAGATAACGAGAATGTTTTAAAGGACTTAATATATTATAACTTAGCCAGCTGGGGAAAAGGGTTTAAAAGTGTCTCCTATTGCTCTACAGGATGTTCTTTAAAGAAATGTTGTTAGGTTTGTATCTTTGGACACATTCAGCAGTCAAGGAGCTGGGTGGCATCACATAAGAATGCAGAGTTTATTATAGAATCAGTGAAGATGTTTTGTATTTATAAATAATGAAAGAGGGCTTTCAAAAGTCCTTGCATTTGCAGAAGACAGCTAAATCTTAAATTATCAGTTTGACCAATAACACATTGCTGTTACCACAACAAATTCTTTAAAAATCTAAGGTTCAGCTGCTATTTAGAAAAGCCTTGTCATAGAATTCCTCTCTACGTTTACTTAATCAGATGAAATAAGTACATTTCCTGTTTAATCAAATCTGGCTGCACAACAGCTAAAAGTTCAGGGCTGAATAGAAGATTATAAAGCACAGCTCAGTTTTGTTTCTTTCAAGCCTGTCATTTGCTGACCAAAGGGCACTGGCAATGGATTATTTTTATTAGTAAGAAAAGTTTTTCTTGTGCTGCCAATCACAGGAGCATAAATCTCTGTAACCTAAAGGAGGTTTTGGTTCTGGTTTTGTTTGGTTTTGGTTTTGTCGTGTTTTCTCCTCCTGCAGGAAACCCAAACTTCTTTACTCCAAACTATTTCACAGAACCCAAAGAATCTCTAACATTACTGCACACAGGAAAGGGCACAACACTCAGCTGATGAAAACTTGAATTTGGAGATGAGAGTTAAAGAGCACTTTGCTTCTCCTTTCTCCTGAACTGAAATGGGAGTTCCTCTGAGGACTTCCAGTAGGGTTTGACTGCACATACTTTAGGGATACAGATGACTGAAACTGGCAGTGAATAAAGCATTTTGGTTTTATCTGCTACTTTTATGCCAAAAAAATATCTAGAGAACAAAAATCCATTCTCTTCAGTGACAGGACAGAAAGAGTGTTGGAGATAATGCATGCTCTGTGGTGCATGTAGGTAGGCATCAGTAGAGGCAGCCTTTTATTTGCATCTCCCATTTGCTGGCATGTATCTCCCACCACATGTGAAAACACATTCACCTCCACGCCCCGGCATGGGGAGCCGTCCTGGTGCTCTGTGCCAGGGCTGTGCCAGCACCAAGGACATGCACAGCCCTGCCCTTAGGTGCTGGCTTGGGCCAGTTCTGTGCTGGCTAAATGCATCATGTGGTGGGACACACTACCAGCTTGGGGCTCCCCTTCTTTTCTGCAGGGCTCTGTGACTGAAAAACAATTCCTCTGGATTTACTCTCACTGCTGCCCTCTCCCTTCACCAACACACTAAGTGTATTTGACTGGAAGCAAAACCAGGACACTTTTATCCCCTTTTTTGAATTTGGTGGGATGGAAGTTTGTTAAATTTCTACAGGCTTAACTATTAACTGTTAAAGAATGACAGCTATGTAGGGAAATCTATACAGGGAAGTACCAACCTCGTTCTGCCCTTTTGCTTCTGCTATCTGCAATCTGTAAATGCCACGGAGCTGGGGTATGGTATGTGCCAGTCAGCAGCTTCTCTGCTCTCTCTCCCTCGGTTTCCATGGCAGCACCCCTGACTTGGTAGTATCGAAGGAGAACAGAGAAGTGCCTAGCAAATGTTTCCTCTTTGAAGCATTTCCTGCTTGCTCGTGTTGCCACAGCTTTCCCCACTGCCTGCTATGGATCTGGCTTCAATCCCTGAGTAGCTGCAGTCTCTTGGTTCACTCCTGACATGGCTGCAGGTAATGGCCAGGTGAATGGTGGTGCTTCCAGGCTGTTATAAACTGGAATTCAGAGACATTGACTGCACTGGGTATTTTTGGAGCCTGGCTGTTCACTGAACCGATGTAATTTTGCTGGGAAGACAGGCAAGCTTGTTTTCTGCAAGCTTTTTTAAAATACTCCCTGAGCTCCTCTTAACTCTTGCTCACTGGGGAGGGCAGACTGAGGAGCTGGGTCAATAAAGCTGCAGAGTCAATAGCCAACAGTGTGGGTGAGCAGCACTGGAGCCCTGGTAATCTCCTGAAATCCAGGAATTCATGACATGGTGGATTGATGACTTCCCCTGATATTTATTTAGCCCTTCTTCCTTGTCTGCTCTGCCGGCCACAGTGCTTTGAACCTCTGCCCCTCAGCTGCAAACCTGGCAGCAGAGTGTGTGAGCAGAGGGAATAGGCTGCAGACTTTCCAGTCTCCTGCACTGGTTTAAAAGGTCCTGTGGCAGGAAGGAGCAACTTTTCTCTTGGCCTGTCTCTCTCATATAGGTGAAAGGAACCCATCTTCCTGGTGTGGGTCTCTGCCAGGAGAGGGAGAGGGCAGAGCTAGAGAAGCAAATGACTGCAAGGCAACTCACATCTAAATGCACACAGCACTTTAACCCATCTTTCTTCCTTTGGCTGTGCAAAGCACTATTCCAGAGCCAACTGCAAAGAATTCACTTTGAGTTTCTTTCAAAACCAGTCCCATTTTTGTACACCTGCCTGACTCTCTAATCAGAATCACACAGATCCCTGCAGCCATAGCTCCTGGATTCCTTCCTTCCATCCTTCCTTCCTGCTACAACTCCTGTGCTGGTGTGTTAGCCCCTGACAGTGACCCTGCTCACTTGACCTAGTGGTCAGGCACTTACTCCTCTCACTGGATCAGGTTCTTTCCCCTGCTTTGTCCAGTTTTCTCTCTAGGGCTTAGGAACTGCTGCAGTTTCACTCTTGCAGTCCCATTCCTCCTCTGGTGCCCAAACTGCTACTCAGACTGCCCTGTCATGGTCACTCTGCCCATAGGCTGTGCTTCCACTTTGTCTCTTCTGTGTTGACATTAGCTAAGGCAGGATGTTCTGTTCCTGTTTGTGCTGTGTTTAACTGCTGACTGTTATGACCTGCTCTGTAGTTATGAAATGGGTGCAAAGCAAGCAGTTGTAAAAAGATGCAAGGTTGCATCATGCTAGCCAGCATCTGATACAGGATGCTCTGCAGCTAATGCAGAGCTGAGAGCTCAATTCTGTCACTCTGCCTCATACCAAGTGTGGGTCTTACCTGTTTTCACTTCTCTGAAAATAGCACTTCTTCAATAAAATGTAAGAATTAGTCACAGCCCATCTTGGTAAGGGCTGGAACTGCTACTGTTGCCTGGAAACCACTGTGCTGATAAAATACAGGAATAAACATAGAATAGGATATATTGGCCAAAGAAGGAAAGACAAAAAGTCAATCCAGAGTAGCTGGACAACTTTCAAAGTCCATGCAAAGCAAACTTGTTCTCAACTTCCCTCATGAATAATAACCTGTGCTTAAATCTCTTCCAGGGCTCATCTGTCTGTCAGGTGACAAGTATAGGAGTGACTGTTATACTACTTTATACCTCACGAGCCTGTTACAACTTGTTCATCTTATCGTTTTCCCAAACCAAGAAAGTCAACTCTTTTGATTACGATTGGTACAACGTGTCAGATCAGGCAAGTATGAAAATACTGGCTAATGAGAAAACCTCTTTCTCTATCTGATGATTAACTTCCTAAATGCTATCACAAGAGGAATAAATAAATTCAAACCCTATTTTTTTTTCTTTTATTCAATGCACTAAGATTGTTTTGCTCCAGGAGTAGAAATTTCTGATAATTTTGGCATAAGGATAAAAACTCCAGTTCTGTACTAAAAATGAACTACATGACAAATAATTTTTTAAAATCAGTCTTTTATTTACCTAGATTTTCTTGTCAAAAGAAAGAGCACCTTTTATTAAAACAGACAGGTATTTTGTCCATTATAAAGAATATATTGTACTTAGAGAAGCAGAAAAATAGTACTTGATTCCACTGAAATGCTCAGTTCTAAGACATCTCCAACTGCCATCCAGGGCTGTGGGGTTATTTACTTTAATTCTGGCATTAGCATGATGGTTTCTGTAGTTTGAGGATAAGGCTAGGGCTCTTCCCAACCTTTAATTGCAAGTGAAAATTTACATTGAAAACTAACAGTAATAAAAACACTTACAGGAAATAGCAGGGGATTATTTGTTGAATTTTAGTAAATATCAGCATCTAGCTCCTTTCTCTGCTTTGAAGAATGTATTTAGGTCCCAGTATTTTTCCAGCTCTTTCAAGGCTAGGCAAAATGGGAAGCCTGGGTCTACATCATGAGTATCTTTTGTTTGGCCTATAAATCCCATGTCTCCCCTGCAATCAGCAAGCACCTGCAGACCCAAAGCAGCGCTCCCAGCCACATAAGGACCTTGTATTGTCAGGGTGGCCAAGCAAACCTACAGCCATTAGCAAATTTCTGTTGAGCAGTAGGTAAAAATCTAATTAAGAAGTAGGTAAAGAGTAGGATAGGATTGCCCTGAGGACCTTGTTATGAGTTGGTTGAGTGGGGTCTGTCAAGGGACCTCTATTCAACCCTGCTACAGTGCAGAGAAGAGAACTGCAGGTGTTGCAGTGGCAATACAGCACACAGGTTTTGGCAGACGGGCATTAGGCTCTGACTTGTCTCCTAAATTAAGCATTTGCCCTCTTGTTAAGCCCTGAGGAGTTGCTGCTGCTCCTGCTGGCCCCTTGCAGGGGAAAATTCTTGCTCTGACTCTTAACAGTCTGGAGTAACAGGGCTGGTATGGCCAGACTGCTTGGTCCTGTTTGCCCTCTGGAGGCAGAGGTTGTTCACTGGGATCTCTCTGGAATGCTTTTTAGCCCTTGAGATACTGCTACATTTTTTGAACATCTATTCTGACTTGTGACACTAGGGTTGCATGGATTTTTGGGGTAAGTTACTTAACTATATGTAAAGGGCCTGGAACTAAGGAGTGGGTACTCAATTTGGTACTGGAATCAAAAGCCACTTTTAAAATTACAGCCCAGTAAATTACTGTAGTATTGCCTCAGGTCACCAGTCAGAAACACCCTTTTCTCTTCTGTACAAAACACAGGAAAGGACAGGATTTACCCTCTGTAGCTATGGGCAGTGATGGAGATCTAGAGAGTAGATCACAGCTAGTGTGGTCACTGAGGCTGTTCAGCACCAATTTCAACAGATCCAAGTCTTTCATTTTTAAAAGCAATGTCCTTGACTGTTGATTGTTCCTTTACAATTATTCCCAGCAGGAAAATGACTGGAAAAATAGTTTCTCATTACCTGAATTTGATCCCTTCATCAAGTGATTGTTTGCTAGGCTTTTAAGCTGGGAAGACCCCTGCATTAAACTGATATTTCTGAAGGAAAGATAGCAGGAGGAGGAAAGGGAAATCATGTACCCAAGACAGCATATTGATTTTTTTAATATGCCTTTTATCATTAGCCAGGTTCATCTGCCTCTACTGAATGGAATTTCTGGCATTGCTTCCTGCACTTTTAAATGAGCTGCCATCTTTATTTTTAAACACTTTATTCTTTTACTTTTCAACAGGCAGATCTGAAATGTCAGCTGGGAGATGCAGGTTACATAGTGTTTGGAGTGATCCTTTTCATCTGGGAGCTCTTGCCTACTTCCTTGGTCGTGTATTTCTTCCGTGTCCGAAACCCTACAAAAGATCTAGTAAGTGGAATTTGTTAGTGTGTTAGTGTAATGCCCAGGCAGATCTGAAGGGCTCAGCTGCTGAGGGATCTTTTGCTTCTTTCCACTCTGACTTCTCTTTTTCAATGTGTTCTGAGCAGAATAAAAGCAACCAAAACTTCCCACTTCTTTATGCTAACTCCTCTTGAAAGAAACTCATCAGTTTTATCCAGAAGGAAGTCCAGGCGTTTCTCAGGCAGTTTATCTTAAAAATCAAGAACTTTCTTAAGGGTAGAGAAAACTTCCCTTTGAGATAATACAGCACTTTATTGGAATTGGTGGAAAAGGAGTTTGTTACCCAAACTTGGCATCTTTCATCACATAGCAGTGAAAATGATTGGGTGCTAACTGTTCAACAGAGTTATGAAATAACAGATTGAATTTTTTCAGCTCTGTACCCACTGAAGTTTTTCCAAGTCAAAGACCAGTGGCCATAATAAGCACTTGCTGACTGTTGGTTATTTCAGAAGACCAGAGATTAAGGTGTGAGTTGTAAGGATAATTCCCAGTAAGTTTCCTTAATATCTAGGTAGTTAATAGATGGATAAGCATTTTTTATAGCTGTAGGCAATGTCTCCAGGTTAGCTGGTTGACAGGCACACGGGAAATACCAGTCCTCACTAGGATTATTGAGGTAATGTCTCTGTTTCTGTAGGCCAAATGAAACCAAAGCTAATATTACTCAAAAGGGATATGAATGGTAAATACACAACTAAAAGAAGCAAATAATAGAATAACTTTCTAGACAAGGTGATGAGTTTTATCCTCATATGCACATTTCAGAGACAATGATAAAGCCAAGATGAACAAGGAAGCAATACCTGACATTGCACTAAGAAACCCCATGGATCCCAGTGTCCATGACCAAAACTGTCTCAGCCTCACTCCCGCTTAGGAGTTAACCAGGACAACTGCAGAGAGAATAAATGTTTTTAAGTACAGGCCAGAGGTCCTGCTTTCTAAAAAGTGACCACAGAGAGATCTCATTTCGTTCCAAGTGGGCTTAGTAAGGCTAGAACTGGTGACCAAGTTTGGATAGTGTGGGAGAGATTCACAGAGAATGAAAACAAGGGAAGTGGTCTAATCACTAATTTCAAAAACCTGATCTCATGAAGACTTGGAATCCTAATCAAAAAAGAGCTCAAATGGAGTCAAACAGGCAGTATTCTCCCACTAGAGCATTGCAGTAACATGTCTAACATATTTTTGCATTGTGATTTAAAGACACAGTTCAGAAAAGGCAATCAGTGATATAATTTCTTTTATGGATACCGTTTTTAGGGTAAACATCTGTCACGAGTTAGGTAATTTATAGTTTTGGTTTTTTTTCTCACATAGGACAAATATTTAGAGGAAGACCAGAAATAAGTAGGACTGAACAAAAAATGAAGAGACTGTAGCAAGAAAAAACTGAACTTCAGTGTGAGATTGCCACAAGAGGGAGACCAAGGGCCGCAGGATTTTAGGCTAATGCATTCAGTAGGCTGCTACTTGGGCAGAAAGCGTGAGGTTAGAATTAAAACAAACCCTCCTTTAGTTAAAAAAATCCTACCAACAAATCCAATGAAGTAAAAAAGCAAAATTTTTTTTTTAAATATATACAATCCTGAGAAATAGTTCTTTGGTTTCATGGTTCATTTGGGACTTCAGAAACAAAAACTTTGAGTAGAGACATCCTACATTCAGCATTGCTGAAATATGAAACTCCTTTCCACAAGTGATTATAGCCTGGAATGAGCTGTCTGTTGGCTCTGGTGCTGACACAGGGTTACAGCAGCATGTGGCCTTTTGCCATACCTTAAACCAGACAAATGTTGGAAATGGGAGCCTGACAGAGATGCACTTAATCTTCATTTCATCTTTGTCAAAGTTATTTAACACATAAAATAAAGGGGGAGATCAAACTGCTCTCTTTTATTAAGGCCAGAAAGAAGACGTCATCCTGGCTTATCCACAGGCACAAAGAACCCCTCTTCCCTGGGGATGGGAGCAGTGGTTGAGGCTCAGCAGGTTCTTAGAAATCTCTGTGCTGTTTCTGGAATCAAATTGTCTTCTTGCATCTTGTATGTTTTCTGTTTTGATTCACAGGGAAATAAAATGAAAATGCTTTGTAAATAAACGAGTTGTATGTACACTCCTTTCCCTGTTTTGTCAAAGGACCTGGCCTCAGGATTTGACCCTCACAGCATTATAGAGTAGATACTGAAATTGCTTGGTGAGGCTCTAAGAGACTTTCCAGATGTGGGTTCAGTAAGCAGGATGCCAAGCTTCAACATCATCAGTTCCTTTGGTAATGGGGGTAAGACACCAGGAGGGAGTGTTAGCAATGTGGGAGGTAAAAATCAAATCTCTTTAGATGTTTCTTTAGATGTTTCATGTTTCCTTCAGCTCCTTGGCTGCTTCCTACTGCTCACTTCAAGCCAGCTGGCTAAAAGCATGAAGTATCCTGGATGGACAGGAATTCAGCAGAAAGGTTAAATGCAGATGGGAGGGTGGTTTCAGAAAAAGGTCAGGTGTTTGCTGAGAAATAAGGATAAATAAAAGCTGTTCAGAACAATATCATTATGTTGGTGGAGATGACTAGTAAATGCAAAATTATTTCAGTTGTCTTCAGCAAATGCAAAATTGCGTGTTTTATTTTGGAAACCATGAGGTAAGTGGGCAGCAACTTCTAGAAGTCAGGTACCAAGAAATTGATAAACAGCTATTTGATATCTGCTGCTAATACTGACTGAGGTTTCCCTTCCCTCAGGCCAGTGCAGGAATGGTCCCAAGCCACGGCTTCAGTCCCAGATCTTACTTCTTCGACAACCCCCGCAGATACGACAGTGATGATGATCTAGCCTGGAATATTGCACCCCAGGGGGCACAGGCCAGGTAAGATACAAGAGTGAACCTCTTGCTTCCCAAAACAGAAACTGGGGCAAGAGGAACTCAGACACACCACAGAAGATGGATGTAAATTTTCTAGCTGCAGTTGCTGCACAAATCCCAGCAGGGTGAGGGTTAGCAAAAGGGGAAGCTGAAGTGGAAAGGCAGCTCTGAGTGACTATGGGGATGGAAAGGCCCCATAAACACCACAAAGACACAAGAATGAAAACTGTTAAATAATTTGAGAACTGTACCAATGTATCGCTTGTTAAAAAACTTGGGCCAGAACTTTGTTTCATTCTCTATTTCTTCCAAGAATGGTTTCAGAGGTGCCATTTACTCAAGTGTGAGAGCAAGAGCGCCTAGAAAAACTGTCTCCATGCTCAGGCAGAGCAAGGAAAAGCTGGACAGCACAAGCAGCAGCTTGTGATGGTTGTAGCAAGAAGCCTCTCAACTTAGGTAGCCCTGTAACATGGCTAAATATCTTGAGGGTGGCCTGAAATGAAGGGAGCTGTTGCGCAATGCTGTCCCGAGGGAGATGCAGTGATCACCATGGAGTCGAAGTGGGAAAAGAGGAAGCTTAATTTTTTCTACAACTTATATAGATTTTTAAAAAGGAGACCAGATTGGAAGACTGAGGTTCAACCTCTTCAACTCCACTGGTCTTAGAAAGTGTCCATCAATTGTCCTTTCACAGAAAGGAATCCAAAA